>DF243811.1:0-34315 GCA_000507305.1 Breviolum minutum Mf 1.05b.01 | reverse complement strand
CCCCCAGTCACGTGCCTGCCTTCTCCAATCTGCTAGGTGGAAAGCTCGAATGGGGGGCATGGCACAGAGGGAGAAAAATCAAGATTCAAAATCTTGAGCCAAAATTGGCAACAAGATTTTGAATCCCAAACATGTATGTTTCAAATCCCATGGATTCCCTACACCAACCAGCCATGTTCCATGTGAGATAATGCTAGGAGATAGCTGTAATAGTTTTGTTTAACATGTCCTTCAGGGAAAAATCCAGAAAAAAGAAGCATCAAAAAAAGGGGGCTCAAAACAAGCTGCAGCCAGATTGGAGTACTCTTGGTTGGACAAGTAGACCTCCAAACGCATGAAATGGCAGTTCAAGCACGACTTGCATCACCGATGTCAGATGCAACGATGGATGTTTTTCCGAGAGTTGCTTCCCTGTCTCACTTGATTTCCACAGTTCATCCACTGGATTTCCACAAATCTTTCATTCGCAAGATGTTACTTCCCTGTCAAAGTTTGTTCCTCAAAAAAAGTTGATTCCCACCAAATTGTTTGATTCCCCTCTGAAAAACATGTTGGAATCCTGGTTTAATTTGCTTCCTTAGAAATACAAATTATGTGACGATGTAACACCACCCTGTCTCCACACCACCCACCGTGACTCTGCCTCTTCATCAAAGCTGCGGCTAGATCTCCTCTCCTTCGGTGAAGCGCAAACATATGAAGGAAACAAATTCAACAGTTTTCACCAAGGAGAAATATGAGCTGTGTACATCTGTTTACACCATTCTATCTGAGATGTCATGATATTCGATATTGTAATGATACTATATTTCATCATATATTACACTGCATAGCACTACATTGCATTCCATTTGATGTATATGGCATTATATTATATCACATTATCTTATGATGACAATATAGTATACTTCAGCAAGTTTTGGATCCCACCCATTTCCACCAGCGAATCATTGATTTTTATGGAATCATCATCAAAAATGAATCATCATCAAGTTGCAACAAGAAAGGATCCCTGCTGCCATGGCTCCTTTAGCACCTGTACTTCGAACTCCGTGTGACTCACTTCGGTCACCATCTGGGTGGGTGTTTGGTCACGCTGAGGGAACAAGGTCTGATCATGAGTGAAGGTGTATCTCAACCCAAGATCCACAATGATGCACACTCAAATTGACAGGCAGCCTACCTTCTGTTGTGTGTTTGAACCACATCGTTTCCGATTCCAAAGCACTCCCAAACTCATTTGAATCCCAGGCACAAACTCCACTTTCGCCACCTGCAGCTCCCGGGGATTTCATCCGATTCGCAATGGTTGGTTCACTGAAGCATTTTTGAAAAGCGAATCTACACTCCCTAAAACTAAGATAGCACCTGGAAATGGATGGTTGGAATACTGTACTCGTTTCCTTTTGGGGCCCGGTCTATTTTCGGGGGGCGTTTGATGTTAGTTTCAGGGAGATTGATCGGTCCCTCAAAATTGATGGACAAACTTTATGTAATTGATGTAGCACCTGAAATTTCAATGATCTCCGATGGCGTAAATTTGGGACACACTTTGGGCACAAGTTCCGCCACTTGTGCCTGATCAGCAGCAGCAAAATTGATTTGAAGCTGCGATCGTGGTAGTTGATTTGGTGCCTCTAAAGCTTGTCAATTGCTGGCGAGACTGGGACAAACCAAGCAGCAAGCTGAAAAACAAACACAAATCACAAGGAGAATAGTGGAACAGCAACTTTTCAGACAACTCTTTAGCAATTTCAAGATTTAAAGAACTCCTAAGACATAGGTACTCGGTATTCAGATTACCTACCTCAAGCATCCTCAAGCTATGTTTCACTCCAGGAAAAAAAACAAACCTCAGGCTCAAACACGGCGCCAATGATCAAAGCGATTTGCTGAACAAAAATACCAAGTTGATGAAAGGAGAATAAAGGCCATGAGATTCAAATTCAAGAAAAAAAAACTCTACAGCCTCTCAAGACTTTTTGCCCTTGCCAGAAAAAAAAACACACCGAAAGTCACAATCTGATTTGAATCTCAAAAATTGAATCTCACATTCCAAAATCTTCTAAAATGTTCATACCCTCCAGGGAACTAACATGTCCCACCTGGGGAAAAGGAAAATCGTCTTCAAAATGCCATTAAAAGGGGATATGTTAGTTCCCAGGAGGGTACATCAAGATGTTTGTTTTTCAGCAACCTTCAAAACATTTGATCAACACAACCAATGGAAAAATCTTACACCCCCCAAGTTCGGCCTCCATTCGATGTAAAGCGACTAAGGTGCCAGAGCAACTGTACCTTTGTATAGATAAGTTTGGCAAATGTTTGCTTCATATGGGGGTTTCCTTAAATGGTGATACCCAACAACCCAACAACCATGGTTTTTCCTACTAAAAATCAGGGGTGTTTTGGGGGGATACCAGCATTTTAGGAAACACCCATATGGAAATAAACACAAGAAGAAAGTGTTTGAAAAGTGTTTGACATGACTTTTGAACACTTTATTGATATTGGTCAATTTTTTCGGTTGCGCTTGGTCAACAAATCTCCAGCTTTTCAAGGTGACCGGTGACCTGGGTGCCTGTGATTCGTGTTGCGTGACATGACCATGTGCATTGTCAAATCATTTCATATCAATGGTAGATTGTCATACCAGTCAAAGAGTATCGTATCCATACCATGTCATTGATCATATCTATATTCATTATTCATATCATGTCATATTACATAGCCTTATTCCTCTTCCTATTGTCATCATGCATTGAACATCCAAAAATCATCCACAACATTGTTTAAGGATATCTTTTAAAATTACATATTAAGGGTATGTTAGTTAAACTGCCCGAACATCTATTTGAAAAAATGCAAAAAACCACCTCTTTCTGAGAAATTTCATGCCGCCAAGACACATGTCGCGATTCTCCATCCAAACAGGATCAATCCAACAACTTCCGGTTTTGCGATGCCTGAGCTGTCCAGTTTTTAGCTCCCAGGTCGAGAGCAAATCAAGAGCAAATTCGTGTTTGAAACATGTCTACACCATGATTCTTTTTTAAATATATTTACAACTGTAATATCATTGATATCATCATTAATATCATTAACTATATGATTTGTAATATCACCGATCATCATGGTATATACATTCAAAACACCTGTGAGCTGGTCCCCTGGCATGCCCTCTCCGTTTTATTCCGCATTAGCCAGAAGTCCGTTGCATTTCTTGCAACTGGGGTGTAACGCAAGTCGAGTTCAGCCGAAGGAACCTCATGAAAGAACAGAAAATAACCATGGCAACCAATGCTTCTTGGGTTCCGACTGTCCACCTGCCTCATTGTCACCCCAGGTCACTAATTTCCTGTTGCTCAAGATTGCAGCAAAAGCTGTCGAACTACCATGGATTTTTTGGACATTTACAAGTTGTGATTTAACTTCAGCATCCATTTTTCCACCACTGAAACGATCTCCCCATGTTACGACCGTGCCATTTGCGCGTACTGCAGCAAAGGCCAAATCCGTGGAAGAAAGTGTTTGTACATCTTTCAATTGATCTGCAACTGTGCTGGTGTCGCCACCATAACGACCATCTCCCCAGGCAATCACCTAAGAAATCATGATTGGGTAATCCACTGATGTTGACAAATTTGATTTTGGAAAAAAAAAAAACGAAAAAGTCTTGATTTCAACTTCATCTTGGCAATTTTTTTCAAATCTCACAATGCTTCAAAGTCAAAAGACCCAAAAAGGGATATTTGACAAAAAGTAGGAATCATGATCAATGATGAATGAATCATACCATTACTATCACTACATGAAGTGATTTTTCTCCACCTTTCTGGCAGCCCAGCAACGGTACCATCTGCCCGAATGGCAGCAAAGGCCACCTTGGTACCCTTGATGAAGTTGACATCATAGAGCTGATCTTGAACGTCAAAGGTATCACCACCACAAGATGGATTACCCCAAGAAACGACAGATCCATCTTTTCTTATGGCCGCAAAAGCTGAACCTGTAGCTTGGATCGATTTCACATTAGTAAGTTGATCTCTGATGTATCTGGTGTCACCACCATATCTATCATGTCCCCAAGTGATAACATGACCATCTTTCCGAAGAGCTGCAAAAGCCGCGTCTGTGCCAACAATTTCTTGCACATCCTCCAGCTCATCATCAACATACCGTGAATCACCACCTTTGTCTGGGTCTCCCCAGGCAATTACATGACCATCTTGGGTAATCGCAGCAAAGGCAGTAGTGGTACTTCGAATCGTTTGGATTTCCTTCAGTCGATCCTGTCGGGTACTACCACCCTTATGTCTGGCACCCCACAAGATCACCTGGCCATCCTTCCGCTTGGCAGCAAAAGCACCTTCAGTACCTTGAATCTCTTCAACATCCACCAGCTGATCTTGAACATGACGGCTGTCTCCACCATAGCGTCTGTCACCCCAAGTAATGACCCTACCATGTTCATTGACAGCAGCAAAGGCATAATCTGTTGCCGCCACGAAATGTACCTCTACTTCACGTAGCTGCTCTGGGATGCGGTTAGCTACCTGCCCAAGCTTCTCACTGCCCCAACAATAAATGCCATGTTGGCCTTTGGTATACATAACAAAAGCAGCCACGGTGCTACAAAGTTCTACATGTCCAGACATCACTGCTGTTAGATGTTCACCTCCTCGCAGAGGAACTGCAGACAGATGTAACCTGCACCACATGCTACATGGAAAATCTCTGAAGTGTGAAGACATCCAAATTCCTCATGTTAGGAAGGTTCATATCGTTTGAACCCGAGTAGGAGTACTCCATGATATGACCATTCCACACCAGGTCATATGTTCAGGTTGACTTATAAGGATTTATTATACATTGTCAACGTAAAAAGCACCTGGCTCCCAAGAAAACAAACAAACTTTGAGAGGAAAAAACCCTCCAACTTACTTCGCAAAAAAAAAAACACAAAAAATTCATTCAATCAACAAATTTCCCTAAAAACCTGGAGTCAAGGACTTGACAATCTGTAGATGCAAGACTCAATGGCCCTTGTTCAAAAGCTTTTTCAGCTGCCACTTGCAGATCTCCAACAAAGGAGTTTGGTGCTACGCTCAGCTCCCGAGTAGCGCCACTCGCCAGGGAAGCTGTAAAGGTGAGCGTAACTCGAGGCTCGTTTTTCATGGTATAAATCTCTGAGCCAACATAACTCGGAGGGTTGAAATGTACGAAACCTCCAAAACGACCACATGTCTGAAAAATGATGGATGGATGGAAGACTGTTGTCTTTTTGGTCCCTGGTCCCTTTCTGAAAAGGTGACATGTGAAAAAAATTCAGCGGGGGTAGGTATAAAGGCTACTCACTCTCACTGCAAAAAACCGTTCGCCCCTGAAATATTGGCTTCTCAGCTCACTGTTTTCCAAGGATTCTCAGCCGAAGTACCAAAATTCGTGTGCCGCTAAGGCATGTCGATCTGTCACAACAATGACCTGATCATGGTGTACCTGTTGAGAGGATGGCCAGAGGGGTCAGTTCACCAGACAGCCCCCCAAACCACCCAAAAATGAACGTCGATTTTTTTCAGGGCAACTTTGAACTAAAAAACAAGGGGAAAAAGATGGAGAAAATGCAGGTATGCAAATATGTCTACCTTTCAAACAACTTCGAATCACAATCTTGACTTCCGAAATCTATCAAAATCGAACCTGAGTCAAAATGGGAACCTTCCCCATATTTGGGAAAGGGATGAAAATGAAAAATATTGAAACCACCACCTAGTCCTGGTAAAGGTAGTAGTACATGGTAATCCCAACAGCCTATGGTGAATGTGAACCATGTGTTCTGAAAGCATCTCATGGCTGCTCCATTTCAAATTCATTGTGACATCCTTAAGTTGCTGAAAAAAATGCCAACTTAGACGCCAGTAACAATGAATTCATTTCAGTGGTTGGGAATATTGTAGGATATGACTAAAAGGAATTACACCAACCTTTAAAAACCACCACTTGTTGATGAATGAAACGACTTTCTTGAAAGCAATGATCATGTCAACTTCCATGTAAAAACCCTGGGTATTCTGAATCTATGCATCCCAATATCTTCCATCGTTTTTTCTCACCTGCAACATCTCAAGCAAAGTGGAATCCGAGTTCATGGAGTCCACAAAGAGGCACGACCTGGTTGCGCTTTTTGTTTGTGGAAAACGATTCAGCTGGTATAGAAGTGGTATCTGTCCAGGAAAATACAGTGCCATTTAAGGTGATGACATGCTACCATTTCTTACTTACCTACATGTACTAGAAACAAAGAAATCCATTTGATTGTTGGATGCATGAGATACATGGGATGGCATGTGGGTTTGTCCTGGTGACATAAAGTGGGGTCATAATGAACCACTGATATTTTGCTAATGTGAAAAGTGGGGTCACATAAAGTGGTGTCACATAAAGTGGGGAAATTGCTAGTGTGAAAAAACCACGGGAACTTCCCCAGGGTTTCACGGGATTCCAAGTCACTTCAACTTGCGTTGTGGAACCTCCTTGTATTGAGGAGTCCTGCAAGTCTCGCAAGCCGGTGAAACTGGCAAAAAAAATGGCATCATGATGGTAAAAGGTATTTGAAAATCGTGCAACATGAAAATGGACTGGAAAAATTGACTGGAAAATTGCAGTAAAGGTAGTAAAATGATGGCATCCTAGTCCCAGTTGAATGGAAAACGATGTCCTAAAGGTAAAGGAAACTAACAACTCGTCTTGAAGAATCTTCATTCTGCAGTGGAGAGCTAGTCGATCAATGTGGATTTCATATCTTCCTCCATCGTTGCGGGATATGAAAACCAACAAAATTATGATCAAATGATCATATGATTTGATGCAATAGGTCATACAGAAGGTAGCAATGCAACAAAAAATCAGAATATCCAAACACAATCAAACACACACATCACATGGAGCATAATTATCCAAGCACAATCCAAGCACACAATAGATAACACACATACATCATGCCGATTTGAAACCTTCGCCATTTGGTCCCACTCGAAGGGTCCTCCATTGAAGGTGCATTGTTTGTCCAAGGTGACTCGAGGTGAATCGAGGTGAACGACGTGGACGCTTGTTGTCAAAATATTACCATGTTCCTATGGGTGGATCAATGGAATGACGATGATGCTGATGCTGATGATGATGGGGGCGTTGGTGATGATGGCAAATGCGTGGATGAGTGGATGATTGGATAGTGCATGATCCCATGACCTGAATTCGTATCAGCTCTTTGGACAATTGGATCTTGTAGCTTTGAGCAAGAACGTGGTGGCGGTGATGCATCAGCAAATCTCATGCAAACGACTGATGGTTGAACAAGCCTGTCATCAATCCGCTAGGATTTCCACTGCATCTGTCGAGAGTCGATCTAGTCGTTATGGGAGGATCTTTGTTCACGAGCAAAGAAAATATACTTGAACCATAGTGAAGTGGGACATATCGAAATCGCGTCACACATACTTAATGGCTTAAAAAATTCAAGCACTTACCAAAATGATACAGCACTGCAATCCACCATACCATACAAGAAAATCAAGAAATATATCGAATCCCATGTCCTTCCCAACGCTTTCCCCCCATCCGAGTTCTCGCCTCAAGACTCATCTCTGGACCTGCAGCTCCAGATGAGTCTTCCAAGGAATTTGACTGAAAACATCAGCAAGTTGTCGAATTGCTTTTTTCTGAAGCTGTTTCAATCAAACAAGTGTAAAAATCAATCGATCTGAAACCTTTCAAGAAAATTGATCAAAAATGGAGAAATTTCAAGCAATTGGATTCATGGGACTGGTGTATTTAAGTATACATGAATGGTTGAATTCTATGGTAAAGGTAGGTAGATATTTACCAATCCCATAGATCCTGTAATGTGAGTTTCATCTCTGGGTGAGTCGGACTTTGAAGCCCAGCTGACAATAAGCGATCTACAACTCCATCGCTCAAACGACCTCAAGAAACGTCGACGTTGAGAAGTTTAGCATACTCCCCCAAAGTTTAACAGTTCGCCCCCGAAAATAGGCCGGGCCCCAATAGGAAAGGCTTGTCTTCCAACCACCATTTTTCAAGGGCGAGCTGTTAAACTTCGGGAGCGAATCTTAGAAATATGGTATAGCCGAGAAGCTGCGGAAAACAAAATATAGTCAAAACATTTCTGTATTTCGGATTAGAACATTGTACCATTGCACTATGTACATATATATATATATACTTCATTACTACTATATATAAATATACTTCATTACTACTATATATAATCTATACTGTTGATGGAAGAAATCCTGCACCACCTGGGATGTATAAAACCCCTGTAAATAATGGTAAGAACTACCAAAAGCTCAACTGGTGAACGCCGGATTTCTTCCATCAACAGTATCACAGGTGCTTTTTTTTGCGACTCCCGGCTGCCAGTATCATGTGCATCAAGATCTGCTTGTGTTACCTGGACAAAACATAGCGGCCGAAAACTATGGGGAAAAAGATATTTGGCTAAAATTGATACAGATTTTTGCAAGGTACATAGTCACACATATGTCAGAACTTCCACTTTTGAAAACAGTCAAGAGATTGATGTTTCAAACAATTCAGCGGCCTCATGCGAGCACTGCGCCATTTGTCTTTCAGCTAATTGCCTTGCTGCCTTCTCGTAAGACAGCTGGGAACCAGAAGCCTCCAATGGAACCCGACACCGGGAATCCACTTCCCAGGGATATTTGTTGATCGTTTAATATTTAAAAGGTCAACGATTTGGAGATGTTACACCAATGAGGTTTTACCTAATCACTTCATATCACTTCAACAGATTTACCGACCACTCTTCACGGTTTTTTTTCGAAAACGTAACTTGGAAACTTGAAAATCCTACTGTACACGAGTACACGAATGGTATCTGGAATCCGTTCAAAACCCTTTGACCTCAATGAGCTGTGCCATAAACACTCAGTGCTACCGTAAGCAACTCTAACTTGGAAACAATAGAGATATTAATTGATGATATTCTGATATTGCGATATTCATCATAATGTTCATGAATTTTCCACCAGTACTTTGGGAACAACACACTCAGTTTGGAATGAACCTCTAAGGATTTCTAGCCACCCACGCTGTACCCACGATCCAACCTGGATGGTGTCATTCACTAAACTGCTCACCTCAACAAAGGAGGCTTCGGAGAGAGCAGTTTTTTCTCTGGTAAACTAACGTAGCTGGCTGGAATATTCCCATTTTCAATAGGAAATACATCTTCCATCCGAGTCCTTTTTCATTGCTATGTTAGTTTACCGGAGTGTAACAAAGATCTTTTTTTTCAGATGTGGGACTTTTTTTGGTGTGGAAATGTTCCTTTGCTGTAAAGGACCACATGTTTGGATGTCAGCAAAGCTTTTGAATTTGTTGGGAAGAGTTACAGATTGCTACACCCTTCCGCACAATTCAAATACCCAACACACTTAATTACCAAAAATGACTGGTGTATATAAACTCTTTATCTCTGTTTAACTCAAACCATACATATATACTATTTATACGAATTTAAATGAGCATATATATTATATATCTATGAGCCAATATGTTTTCTTTAACGAAAACATCCATCATCCCCACCTCATCGGGGCCACGTTCCGACCACTTCCGCCAGAGTGCAGCTTTGCACCTCGAGGATGTGGTGGTGGTTATAGGGTATTATATGTATGTATATGTAAATATTATATATATATATATGGGCTAGCTCGTAACTAGTGACCTAGCAATGCTATATATATATATATGTTTTGTATAGTAGTTGGTAGTAACTGGCAGGTATTGGTGGTAGTATACTAGGTATAAAGCTGTTAACTCTTGGTATATCGTACTATCACCTTCCTCGCCAAAAGGGTGGGGGGGTTCCACGGTTTGGAGGGGCGACCAAAGAATGTTGACTCTCATATCGTATCATATCATATCATATCATATCGTATCATATCATATCATATCATATCATATCATATCATATCATATCATATCATATCATATCATATCATTATATGTAATATGGAAATGCTTATGATTTACAAACACGCACAACAAGGATGTTGAGTTTGCAATAGCTTGAAACCCCCGTGCCTTCCATTCAATCTCGCTTCCATTGAGTTTCGCTCAACTGCATTCTTCACCGCTTTATCACTGTTGCGGTTGACATGGATACAGAAAATACCGAAACAATAACTCTCAGGCAATTTTAAAAAAAACATGTTTGATATCATTTTTGCCTAAGAGTCATGGAGGTTGACATCTTTTTTTTCATCCAATTCCGGACAAAACCGGGGAACAGGTCGGACCAACTGTGGGGACACCCCGTCCCACCCGTTGTTGGCATCCCCACAGCATCAAGGCTTTTCGACGGTCTAAAGGGTTGACCTCATCGACTCAAAATGCCTGGTCGAACCCTCCGGTAAACTAACATAGCCCTATATTGTTAGTTAACTACCATTTTTCTACACCCCCTTGGGGTATAACATACCCTAAAAAAGGGGTGTTAGTAAACTCTAAGCTGGCTGGAAAATCCCTATTTTTCAATAGGGAAATACATCTTCAAAGGGATTTTTTTTGGTAGTTCCTAGGAGGGAAGAAAATCACTTAACACAATCGTTTGACAGAATTTAACACAATGCTTGATGATGACATTGGAAAGATACAACCCTCCCAAACTTGTGTCCATGATTATTTGAATACATCTGGTGAAACAATCATCTGACACCATATCCAGTGCCTTGCAATCAGAATCAAAACATCAATATCCAGATTCCATTGATTGAGCGTTCAGCGCTGCAACTCCCCCCCCAAAAAAAAATCCACGCCATTCAAAATGACACTGGCAGGAAATAATAAGATACATTAAATCATTAAGTCTAATCAAAAATTATGACACCATTGTTGGGCACCATTTGGCAACATACATGCTACAAATCAAGCTCCCTTGAGGCCCCGTCAGTCTCATCAACCTGTCACCAGGAATGGGATATTTCATCGTACATCTTCACTTGGGCTCGCAAGGTTTTTTCACGTTGTCGCATGGTGGCAGCCACAACTTGTGGCTTTGGGTTGTGACTCCGGACAGATGTGCCGGATACCCCTATCTCTTTGCGATTGACGCGGTTGCACCCAGGATGAAGCTATCCAACGTTGTGGTGCTACAGGTACTGTTGTAGTAGAACCGCCATGGTATAGCCACAATCAGGTCTTTCATTGCTACAGAAACCACCAACCATTGAGCTGCCTGAAGATCCCTGAAATGTCCAAGTAAATTCCTGTGAGAGTGCACACGGATCCAGCTATTTGATCTTCTTTTGCGCAGAGTGCATAGTTCTAGTCTAATCCGAGGTGGTTGGCAAACCCAAACTTGTTTCTGGCAAAACCACATGGCATCTAGCAAAAACACTTCAAAATGGAGCAATGTCACATCAAACGACATTTCATGTTTCAACTCCAAATCGTCCATTTTCACGCCTCACTCGCCATGCTGACCTTAAGACATCATAACAAATCCTGAGATGCGATTCCATTCTACAGAAATTCAGGATAACGAAGGGGTTCTTTTGGCATTTCCTCCACCGAGTTTTCCATACCTGATGTGTTTGCAAAGGAGTATCTGAAACTGTACTTTCGCAGAGTGTATAGCAAAATGTTGAAAGGTACACAAGTTTAAAAAACATCTAATCGAAGTGTTACAAAGATGTGAGTGGATCTTCGGACATACAGGAAGTGTTTCGTAGTCTTCTCTTGGTAAGAGAGTGAGGGAAAAAAAAAGCTCTTCTAAACATATCGATGATTCATGTGTTTTTTCAACAAATGCCTTCAAAATCCGTAGTTCAAATGTCAATGATTTTAAGTCTTTGAGCTCCCAGCTACAAGCAGCAAGCAAAAATACAGTCTCATGGTAGAGCTTTGATGGAAAACTGAGTTTCAGTTCTGCTGCTGTGATCCATGTGAAGTGTTTGGGGCAAAGGACAATGGCACAACATAGAGATTGGAAATGGCCAATTCAAATGGGGTCTTTTCCAAGGAGCAAACAAAACATGTCAGGCAGAGAGATAAACACGAGAAACTGGAAGGAGTCAAATAGACTTGCAACAGTGACAACCTTCAAATTGTGTTTCATTCTCATAGCAAGGAGAATGCCAAGTCCTTCAAAGGATCTGGAATCTCAGTCCAGTGCAACTTGCCATTGGATCTATCTTATGATGTCTTTCATGTTTTCAGCTGTCAGAAGCCAAAAAAGAAGCACCGGATCAAGAGCAACACGGCTACCGCCACAACCTTTCGAAATGGAGATTGAGCTTGTTGGCCCCTCGTCAGGGAATTGTATCTCTACTTAGAGAATCGCAATCCCATAAGAAGGGTGCCTGTGCATGTTTGATACCTTGAAGATTAGACATGTTATGACATGTTTATAATCTATCAATCTATGCATATCAAAATGTCTAACAAGTCTAATTTATGAGAGGCTTGATGCAAAGCAACATGTATTGAACAAATTCAATTCTATCACCGAGTTGGTGGTTCTAACCCATCTGAAAAATATTAGTCAAATTGGGTCATTTCCCCAAGCAGGGGTGAAAAGAAAGAATATTTGAAACCACCACCTAGTTTTCCAAATCATATCATGTCCACTTCAAATACTGTTGATGGTTCAGAAAATGGTTTATGTATTGAACAAATTTAAATCTCAATCTGTTCAACTCCAGCTTCCCTTTTTCTTCGCCGCCGCGGCTTTGCTGCGCGCTTCTCTTTGTGATGATGGACTCCTTGGACCTGGCCGAAGCGCTTGCGTTAATAAGCACCCAAATAACGATGGCGATGATGATGATCATCATCATCATGATGATAGTTGATGATGATGTTAATGTTGATGATGACTGATAATGATTGATGATGATAGATTTTGATGATTGATGCTAGCCTCTAACTCTACCCTTCAACCAACTGTGCAATCTTGTTATAAGGCTCCAACTCACCATTGGCATTTTGCTTGTCAGCATTGAGCTTCACTCTTGCGGGGTTTCATCTCAAGCTCCAATGCCCACCTGGCGGATGCATCAGCCAAACTGCCTATACTAAACATTGAAAAACATAGCATTATTTATGCATTCTTTTGATACTTTCAGGAAATATTTCATATGTCTACATCATCAATGAATACTATCAAATGATAAAGAGACAAAGAGAAGGAAAGTTTTGTGTAATACTCATGTATATAGAATAAAGAGATATTTACTATACAACATCTGGATTTGCCATGGGTTTCATTTTACACATGAAAAGGTACCCATGGACCAGTTCCAAGGATCAAAGCCGACGGGAAATTATTGTGATCTCCCTTTCTCGTTTGCTCAAAGAGCCGTGTTTTAGTGTTTCCTTTTGTCAAATCAAATGTACGTATGTATATATATATATATACACACAGGGGTATATATGTATATTATATATTGCTTAATTACACTTATAATTCTAGATGTGTATAATATATGCATTCACATATTGATATCTAACTGCGCATGACAAGCAAACAATTTTCGGCAAAGATTGAGCACCTTTGCATCTGTACATTGCGATATTGAAGGCTTGCAGTCAACATGTTACAACCCGGAAGGCTTGCAGTACAGGCCTCAGGATCTTCATGCAACTATAGAATCGCTCCTGGTCATACCTCGCTTTCGGACAAAACGGGGAAGTGCTGACAAACAAGGCCTTCAATTTTTTGCTTATATTTCACTAGGAAGATATGAGTTCGACCCTCCACCGATTTTGTTGGGAATTCAGAATTCACACTATCATTTTTGATAGGAACTTTTACTGAATAATATACAGCTAGTGGTGGTTGAGCCACCCAGAAAAATGTGCAAAAGCCAAATTGGACCATCTCGCAACCAGGTGAAAAATAGGTGTTTGTTGACTGAGACCACCGGCTAGTGCTACTATAATACTGGTTGCATATGGTAAATCCTACTTATGCAATCGTATCCCTTACTAAATCTCGATTGCACTTAAGTGGTTCATTTGCTAAACCCATCTGTTTGTGCATACTGGATTGCCATCCACGTGTCAGATCTCAACTACCAGTACATTTCCTCCATAATGTTTTACTTCTAACATTTCGAACCATTTCAAATCCCGTGAAGGTACGGTTGAAACAAGCATTATACCATAAAAATCCATTGAAAAGCATGTTGCCTATATATATATATATTTACAAGTGTATATACATATATACATATATACATATACATATATATACATATATATCCACGTATTCATGCTTGTGACTCTGCATCGGTCTGCTATGGTCCAACAGGAACACCGCGGCGTTGTTTTTTTCCGAGTTGCTGATTGGCCATCAGCAATGCAAGTACTTCCTGCTCCTGGAAGAGTGGAACATCAAAATTTGCTGAACTTTCGGAAAGTCACTAAAAGTCTCTAGCCATTTATATGCCAACTACTAACACCTTTAACTACACAAAAAGATCACCAAAATGAATGCTGAAATGTGCAAAATTGACAGTCAGCCGCCATCACCTCAATTGCCCCCAGGGTCCTTCATATGGGAGCTGTAGGTCAAACAAACCACACGTTTCTTCAAATGCTCCCCAGATACTGCCTCAAGTTTCACGGGTGAAAACCCTGACCTGGGTGAGTTTTCACCCACCACTCCCGGTGGGCATTTTTTGTCACATTCTCAGATAATGATTGGGATGTGAAAAATCACCAAAGGCACAATATTTAGGTTCCCTTACCATTCTCAGAAGATGATTGGATTTGTAGGGTATATAACCAAGGGTAGTATATCCCCTTCAAACCAGATCATGACCTAACAACCGCCTTTTTTGGTTTTTATTTTTCAATTCATTGTCTGAGCTCAATACATGTGGTGGTGGTAACTTCAAGAGCTTTGCAAAAGGTGTGTCCACGACATCCTGCAGCAAGGATGGACCCTTTCCTAGGAACCTTGCTCTTCACAAAAGTGTGTTACAATCTCTCACCCAATGGTGGATAATTCATAAACAACACATTTACAGTGTATTTCATGAAATATCAAAAAAAATATATGAATCAAGTCTATGTTCAGTGTTCAGCCACTTATTTTTGACAATCAAAAAGTCGCTTGCCTTCTTGATGTCAATCACTTGCTGCAACCTGAGGTCATCAATTCCCCGCCACTGCTGCAACTTGGGAGAGGTGAAACCAACCATGTCAGGTCTCCAAACAGGTCTGTTGCAACTTGGATATAGGTGAAACCTGTATCCAAGTGGATAGGCGAACCCCCCCCTTTAAATTGTCGTATGTTGACTTTGGGGTCCACCCCCTGGAAGTTATGAAAGGCGGGCTGTTGAAACTTGGAGAGGCTAGGGGATGGAAGGGAACAACGAAAAAAAAAAAACGGACCGATGAATCAACCCTAAACATATTGGACCTTGATATGAAACTGATTTGTGTAGGGTATCTCCACCTTGGCTTGACCACTTGTCCCCTTAAAAAATGGATGGATGGGAAGATCCCAAGATATTCATCGATCCTCAAATATACCCCGCAAACGAAAAGGTACATAAAGAATCATTGCATATAATATGCACATAAACGGGATAATTTGTCATCTAGATGCAGCACTCAAAGGGTCTAACAGTTTAACATGTCATTTCCACTTCAAAGGGCACTCATGTCTCCCTGTTGACATCGTTTGATGGGTGCCCCAACTCAAGCTCTATGGTCAAATCTCCCTCCACATTCACCACGAAGTGTCGCAAAGCCTGGCGTTTTAAACAACGGGAAATGCCGTGTTTCTACGGTCCCAACGATGTGGAAATGCATGAAAAATTGCATTCTTATGATAGCTTCAGCATAAATCAATGATGAAACGAAGTTACATCTATAATCATCTATAAATGTATTTTAGGTAGAGATTCACTACAAATATCACATTCATTCAATGCCTCCCAGCAAAATATAGGCATTGAAGAGCAGATCTTGAAAAATCTTTCAAAGCGACCCATCTGTGACTAGGTTCGATCCTTGTCAAAGCTGTAGATGCAACTGCGTGGTGCTCCACCAAGGGTGAGCCATCTTAGAAAACTCCCCACAGCGCAGATGGATCAAGGATGATCAAGGAATCACGTTTGTTGTTGTGGCTCCAAAAAATTGAACTACAAATTTGGAGACCACAACAATCATACAAAAAGCAATCGGTCTTGTTCACCAATAGTTTATACAAGCAACAATGCTGAGGTCAAATAATTTCCGCAGCAAAGTGATGGAAACACCGGCAACATGGAGAAATTAGGAAGGATCAATCCGCTGCAAAGATGTAAATTTCAAATGTCGGATGTTCAAAATGAAGTTTTGAGATTCTTTCGGAAGGTGGAAATTAGCACTTTATGCTGTGCTGTGAAAGCCTTTCAGAACTTATAAACACATTTATATCTGCAAGCATCTACATTTCAGAGATCTTACACGTATAGCTATAGATCTTCATTTCAGGATGACAAATTGGCATGTGGAAACAAAGGGCTTCTGTTGAAGGTTCAGAAATGATTGATGATGAAACACGTGCGCACAAGGCGGATAGGAACCATGTCATCTGCTGCAAGATTTCTTCCATCAACAGTATCACTTCTAGTTTTCTCCTATCCAAAGTATTAAACTAGGATTTAATCATATTTTAAGTGCATTTGACACATTCATTCACCCAAATTATTAGATGGGGATCGCCATTGCTTCGCGAATCCCTAAGACAACACGACACCAAAAAAAATGGCAGCATTTCCCTTGGCAGCCACACTGACAACTTAAACCTTTCACTGCCAATTTGGCAAACTCCCGGACCATGTCCTGTCGAGTCGTAGGATGTGAGACTTGCCGCAAGGATCAGTTCCCCCACTGTTTCGGGGTCAAAATATGTGTTAAAAGAAAATGAAACCACCACCTAGTTGCTGTTCAACCATGTTCAAGCTGCGTTTTGAAAGAAACATGATTGAATATTCACATCTCTGAGGCTTGCACATGCATCCTCTCTCGTTCAGACTGTTGTTCCTGAATGCAACAGAGATCTTTTACCGGGATACAGGGAACCCAGTAGCTCAAACTATTTCAAGCTGGGAAACATGGTTCCCGTGCCATGTGTTCAAACCATGGGCACTCTGATCCTCATTGCAGTCATCATTCCAATCATCCTCATCCTCATCCTCATCATCATCATCATCATCATCATCATCATCACAATGTATCACAATCACAATCTGACTTTCAAAATGACAGTGAGAATAGTCCAATGGCAGCACCCCCCGCCTCCGCGGACAAAGGCCGTCGCGGCATCACTGGACGCCTTTTTTCGAATGAATGGCAAAAAGCTTTGATTGTCGTATCGGTCCTTTAAAGAGAAAGGTTGCCTAAGGTTGCTTATGACAACTGCTTATGATAGTATCTGATAGATAAAGGAAACTCATGGCAAGTAACAAACAGTGTTAGATATCCCAGGTACTTGGGACTTGATGATTGCTCAACAACAGACAAAGGGAGGACACTTACATCTTAGGCTGGGAATGATCATTTTTCCCATCAGTAGCATGCCCTTTGTCAAGATTCGAAGGAAGGTTGTCAGTTTCCAATTCAAATGTCGTTTTGCGGCGAATCTGTTAGCTTTAAGGAAAAAACACTCAAGGTAAAGATAGATACATACTGTTTTTCTCGTATCTATATATAATATCTCTTTTGAACAAGGGCATGTTGATTCAAAATAAAACATCATTCTCACAAAATGACTTTAAAATATTTCAGATGTCATTCGAGATATCCAAGAGCTATTTTAACTGAAGAAAAAAGGCCACCAGTTCTTTTTGTGACCGCCCTGAACAGTTCTCCCATAGCTCCGTGGGGCTATGGCGAAGACATTTGATGGGCCACCTGAAGCGCAGGAGCTACCGAGATCATGGTAACAACGAGCAACATAGGAATAAGGAATGATTCTACACTTAATATCATGGCAGGTTATGACTACTGACCCAATTGATAATGCAGAAGATGATGATGATGATGATGATGATGATGATGATGATGATGATGATGATGATGATGATGATGATGATGATGATGATGATGATGATTGGGTCAGTCAAAGGAGGCAAGGTACAAAACAATGTTACGATCTACGATATCGTTATAGTGGTAGCAGTAATGATGCAAATAACACAAATCATAGTAACTATGATGATAGTGAACAATGACAATAATAATGATAATGATTCTACATTACTGTAAAAGAATATGAATCATAAACAGCTGGGAAACATCTTGCATTTTACAACTACAACAACGTCTATATATTCCCAAGTCCAACCTGTGAGCGAGAAGATAGCATTTCTGCACCTGGCGAAGTTCGGCGAAGTTCAATCATCTCAGGGTGGAGATCAGAATCCACGAAATGGTGGGATTTGGCGGTTGGGAGGCTGTAAATCCATTGAAACAAGTGACTAAAATATTGTATCAAGCAACAAATCCATCCAAAAATGAGATTGGAATCTCTAAACGGTAAGATTTGGCAACCAGATTTCGAGCAGTCTGCTCGTTTGATCTTCATGGCAACCAGCAATGAAGCAAGTCAGAGTTTGGGATTCACCATAAGAGAATGCCGGTGTTTTTTTTCATGAGCAGCTTGCGCGCTGCATCCGCTTGACATCGCTGGGCATCCCCTAACCACTCTGTGGTGGGGTTAAGATGGCAACATCTTGCAGGCTCAAAAACATCATGCCGGGTAAGCACAACACCATTCTCCATGGAAGGATCTAAGATATCACCAAACATGAGATACTTCAGATAGCACCAAATTCTACAGTTTCTATGAATCCTAATCCAGAACTCCATGACCTTTCACCACAATCTGTGCAATCCAAGGACATAATGAAATTGAGCCTCAAAATGCAACATCTTCGATTCTAACAAAACAGGTCTCACCATTTGGTGTGACCACAACCTTCCCCAACAAAAAACAGGGTGGACCTGTGGCCTGATCTCACGCTTCAATGGATTCGTTCCAAAGGACCGAGAAACCAACACTGAATGTGTCCCACTGAAGGTCAAGACATTTCAATGTTTTTATTGGTGAAAAAAAAGAACACCTCCACATTTCATAAGCTATCCATGTCTCGTCCCCAAAGATGTACAGATCATGAGTTCAGCCAATCAGATTCACTCAGCAGCTGCTGCTGCTAACAAAAATTTGGGAGATTTGCATGGCTTCGCCTATGCAAACTGCTCCCCTTTGCCAAGTGTATCCAAGTGTTCAACATTTCAGGAGGAAACATTGCACTTTAATCACTGAAGAATCAAGTCTCGAAATGTTATTACTTGGGCTTCTCCCAACTAGCAAACATATCACATAACACTTCTTTCTTAAGTGATTCACCAAAACGTCTTTAGTCTTCCAGACACTTACCAAACATTACATAGCTGTGTGTTGGTGTTCATGGCTCTATGCTACTATTTTTTCACGGTATTTTCCTCTAACTTCCCTTGACCTAAAAGCTTAAATACCAATAGCAAAGAGGGCTCCCACTACAACAAAGCTGCCCAAGATCGTCGCACCGGCACAAGCAAGGCCTCAAAGGATCCAAAGCTCCAAGATGTTAACCCAACAAATCCTTTGTCAAAAAATTCCTCTGATGCATGAGTTTCCATGAGTTTGCTGTTGAAACCCTTAAAAGGACAACATGATTTCAAGATGACAACAGGCAGTTTGCATCTATTTTCTGTTTCGTATCTTACAACAATCCAATTTGCCAGCCCAGTTCACCTACAAATTGCAATCGCTTCGGAGTGCATCTTTGCCTGGTGAAAACAGCCAGGATGAGCTCCCCGTAAGGGGATGGAACACTATAGAAGCCATTGGTTGGAAGCTTTTCTAATAGGAAAGATCAAATGTCATGCCAAAAATTAAATGTGTCATACCAGTAGATACAAAAAGCAAATGTCCACTATAGAATCTATAGGTCACATATCAGCAAATTATCCATAAAATGAAATCCCTCATGATTTTTCCGACATGATAACTGTGGAATCCCTATAGTCATTTCTTTGGTACTGCAATTTTTTGCAAGTCATCTTCGTCATCTTCGATGGCGGTATGTGGCAAAGGTGAATGGATGTCGCCCAATCCATTGTGGATAGTACTATGATGTACTATGTAGATACAAAAAATCGAATTCCGTAGGATACCCTCAACCTACAAAATTCTATTTGGATCCATCTATTCCAGTTTACTGGAGGATGTGGGTATGTCTCAAAAATTAGGAACCCAAAAAAATCATCTTGGAATGATTGATTTCAGTATGAAACCATATATTGAAACCATGAAAATGTTGATTCCTTCATCTTTACAAAAAAAAGAAAAAGCATAGAAAAACACCCAAATATCATCCCCCCATACCCCGGCCAGTTTGACTAATGTTGGAACGTTCCCAACTTCCTTCGATTTCCGCCTGTTGAAGCGTTCCGTTTCAGCTTCCAGAAGGATGTCGATTAACCGCGCTTTGGGATTCCTGGCAGGGAAATTGTTGTCCAAACGAAACAGCCATTCTCTGGTGGTTCTGCCAAGAAGGATAACATCTAAGTGACGTTATATACACCCATCTATAGTATGACATGTCTATAAATATGTAACACTCACCCTCGAAGTAAAATAGACCCGAAATTTACAGTTTTGTTTTGTCTTATAACAATATATAACAATTAAATATACCGTTCATGTTTCCCCCCCAACAACAAAAAAATACACATGTTCAGTTGGTTGATGGCTTTGCCCCCACCCACCCTCGGGAATTCCGGAATAAACATGCCAAAAAATACTTTTCAAAAAACAAGAAGTTGGAAAGCCAAGATGGATGGTTTTGCAGCGCATTTATTTAATGCTTCATATGTTTTTCCCACTGTCAAACCCTTCGTTTACCCTGTAGGTCTGTTTACCCTTCACTTTTTTCATGTCAAAGTCACCATGTGATGACAGAAACCTTGTGCACCATGAGGTTAGAACATCTGAAAATGGTGGACGAGTTTTTGTTCATCTCGTGCAAGAAATTTTCCATGAACAATAGATTAGATATAGGATCTGGGATCATCAAAAGGAGAATTGTTGGGTTTTGAGATGATCCAGGCATATTCGACCATATCTGGGTGACTACACCAACCTCCAAACGAGGCCATATCTTCTTTTGAGACCGTATCATGTACATACCCTGGCAATTTAAGATGGACACTGAAAATGATGGTTTGGAAAAAAGATATGTCCTTTTCAACCTGCAGGGATGTATGTATGTATACAAATATGTATTAACATCACTTGCAAAAAAAAACACTTAGTTTATACATGATTTCATGGTGATATATCATATCCATACCATTTCCCACCTCCTAATTTCCCCCCTGGCCATCGCACCCAGATGCATCAATCCCAAGTTTTAAAAGTCGATGGAGCAATCGCTCCTGGGATGAAGACTCGATATTCCAAGCACCAGTGGCCAGGATGACATGTTTACTTTGATGTCCCGTTGGAAGTTAGGATCTAAGGTTAGGATCAGTGGGTTATATCCCTAATATATACCATGTATAAGTAGGTGAAATAACCCATTTACGAACCATTTTTACTAACTTCCCTGTGACATAGGGCCGTAGACCCCGGGGATCCCGAAGAAACAACCAGTTTTCGCATGGATGTTGAG
Organism: Breviolum minutum Mf 1.05b.01; assembly: GCA_000507305.1. Taxonomy (NCBI): domain Eukaryota; class Dinophyceae; order Suessiales; family Symbiodiniaceae; genus Breviolum; species Breviolum minutum. The sequence continues at coordinate 12,551 of DF243811.1, read as the reverse complement.
GCCCTCCTTGGGAATTCATTTCCAGGCATCATGTAATGGAAAATGGAAACGTCTTGGAATGCATCCAGTTGAAACAACCATTTTAAGATGGGCCTCAAGCCGATCGTTATAAATGGAGTTATGGGGCCCCGATAAATGGCCGAAATAAAATTGGTAACTGGGGTTATTTCACCCCTATAAGTGGCCCCTGCTTATAACTGGTAGAGGCCCACCTTGTATGGGCCGTTAGATTTCCAGAACCACCTTTTTAATGGAATATTTGATATAGCATGTATATTTCCAATCTTTTCGGTTGATACCCACCTGGCATGCCAAAAGAAAGATGGCATGCCGACAATGCGAAGATGCTATCCTTGAAATGCCCATATTTGGAGTTGTGAGTGGCGTCATGGGTATGTCTAAGAAATGGAGACTCCTATCCTAAAATCTAGAAATTGAGTTATCCTACCAGAAACAACCATTGCTGGTGGGTGTTCTGGAGGTTGTGGCCATCACCAAAGCGCACATAGCTCCTCATCCCAAGTGCTCCATTCCTGGTGACGTTTGAAAGAAACTCCAACAACATCGTACACACCGAAAAGGATACCGAAACTCAAGCTACCCAAAAGATGCTTTTGTTGAGCTTTTCTTGAAGCTTTGGGGATACCTCATATTGGATACCTATTACTCAAAGACAAATTGACTATACCCTCCTGGGAACTGTCCCATCTCCCCTCACATAAACGGCAGAAACTGAGTGGATATTGTCCCAACTTTTCCTTTCGCTGGGATATGGATCATCATCCTATATTACAGTAGATTGATTTGAGCATGAAGTTTGATTTCCCCGAATATTAGGGTAACTAATGGTAAACCTTTATTGTGTTACAACCAGCAATTTTTTGATGAAGCAAATCTGCAAAGTCTCGGAACGTTCCGAGTTTGCCTCCACCCAGCGTTTTCGCTTTTCCATCAGGCGATCGCCACGGGTGTCTCCCGTTGCATCACCCTGCGACAAGTGAAGGATGATGGGAGTAAAGGTTCATTGAGTCATTGAGTGAAGGACGACCTCACTTTTTTCCAATCGAATCTGATCTAATTTTGAAAAAAACATTAAACTTTGAACCGACCATCAAATTTCAGATGTTCATTGTTACACCTTTCTTTCTATTTTTAGGCGTTTGAGTTTGCCCAAATGCATCGTTTGAGACACCGGGGTAAATATCCGATCTCCACACATCCCAGCATCTCCCGGCCCCAATTCACTCCACCAACTGCTGGGCAATCCAACAAATCTCGCCATCACCGGCTGCTTTTTCTTTTCCACCACAGGCCTTGGAACTTGAGCATCAAAAAAAACACGTGGTTTATTGATTAAAACAACACAAAAGACACGTGTCCTTTGAATTAAAATTATTCAAATATCTACAAACAACTCAAATCATTCAGATGAAGATGTCTTTTGCTACTCTGGAATATCCTTTGAGAAACACGCGGACTTGCAGGCATGTCAACTTGAAGGTAATGCTGCACCTGCCATTGAACCCACTGTTGTTCCACCATGGAGTTCTACAAAAACTCGAGTGCTGAGCCACGAAAAATCTCTGTAGATGTGTGCCAACTTTTCATTAGAGCGCTTTGTAAAAACTTAGACACATTCCATATTACATGATGTAAACATACATATACGTGTATATGTTCATATATATTGTTGCCCTTTAAATGATGAAAAAAAAAGACCTGGAAAAAACACTGCATGGAAAAACCCTCCGCTTTTCCGCTCGGAAAAATCCACTCCTTCTCAGCTCTGGTGGCCGTGGGAGGTAAGTTGATTCCTCCACTAACGCGGCATGTGGTATGGTATGTGCACACACGGGTCTTTGCATATTAAGCATTGATGATAACTATATACGAATAGCACAAATAAGCAAAGTAATTACTGTAATTGAGTACAAACATCTACAAAATTCTAGAATCAATAGTATATCAAACAGCTCAACAACAAAAGCTTGGTGCTTCAACAAAAGCTTGGCATATCACAGCAATCCTGAACTTCTGAGCTCTTCATCGAGCTGTTCGTCCGAAAGCTTCGCAACACCTTGGATGATCATGATGATGATGATGATGATGATGATGATGACGATGATGATGGTGGTGGTGGAGGAAGAATGGTTAACGGTTAAACCTAGTGGTTCCATGAGTTTCCATGTTCTGTAAGCTTGAACAACAGTATTTGCGACAGATTGATCCAGATATATATTACATAGCAAAAAACTGCCTTTGCATTTTAAAAAAAGTTCCTCTGTGACACCGACTATCTGGAAAGAACAAACTTCTGTAGGAGACTTGTGTTTGATTTATATCCTACTTTCAAACACTTTGAAAGTCAAGCCGCTTTCTTCCAAACGCTGCCGCATCTCCTGAAGTCTCCAAACTTCGGGCGATTCGAGGGTTTTTCTCCGGTCTTTACTGCTAGCAACGCGCCAAAGGTGCATCCAACCTCAAAAATTAGGGGCACCCAAAATCCAATGGTTTCCTACTGAAGATACTGAAATGTATCATTTCCATTCGGTTCCAACAAATTTGGGAGGTTCCTAATTTGAGAGGATCCTATCATTTTTCCCATTTTCTTGTGAAAAATCCAATTTCAACAACGAAATTCCGAACATCTTGGGTCATCTTGGCCTATCTTTCATCGTTTCGCAGGATCTTCCGGCGTTTTCTGGAACGCTCCTTTTCGGTGAGTTTGTGAAACTCCGTTGGCAGCGCACCTGCGGCCTCACCATTTCCGTTGGAAGATAAGCATCCTCATAAGAGAACTAAAATGAATTTGATCAACGACTTAAATGTGTGTGTTTTTTGTTGACCTATGAAAAAAAAATGATCTACAGAAAAATGTAGAGGAATTGTCATGAAAAAACTCCAATCCATCAAAACGGACATCTGGCTGAGCGCCCCAACTCCTGCTTGAGCAGATGGAAACCTCTGTGCTGAAAAGCGTTTTTTTGAAAACGCCAAGGAAAGACATCGGTTGATTCAACTTTTTTGCACACACAATGTTTGTTACATTTTGGTATCTTTGTTGTAATTATATTGGAAGAACTATACTTAGATTGGAATCTCACACCATAAATCATCCATAAATCATCCATAACGCCGTTGTTTTTTTCATTTAAAAAAGGTATCTTTTTTCAATATCTTCCCCCTCGGTGTCTGAGGTTGACCAAACCCTGCGGCTCCAGAAGCTGTTGCCCGAAGCTCCCTGGCAAACGTTCGTCGTGGTTTTGAAGAGCCAATTTACCAGTTGAAAGAAGCGAAAATTTTGCCCCGGAAAAATGAATAATTGTTGATTGAATTGTGAAATGACTTCAATTGGATTGGATTATTGATAATTGGATTGATGACTTCAATTGATGGTATTTGATTGTATTTTATTGGTGATTGTTGATGAAAATTGTGAAATGACTTCAATTGGATCTCTTTAAAAAATACTTTGGAGGGTTCACATCATTGAATCCTCAGGTTCTTTATGGTAGTTCTTGGTCGCCTTCAGATATTAAGCTTCAGTATCTCAACAAGATTGAACGAAAAGTGCACCACCATGTCATTGCTGGTGTTGCGGGAAGGGGGTACCTCCTTAAAAAGACCCCCCCAAATTCTCTTGGGGGCCCCCTTGCCTTACACTAATCAGCATCCAACGTGAAAGAAAACCGATTACAAGATTGCTTCGCACATCAAACAAGCCTGTGCTGCTGGTGTGCGGCTGGAGGTTGCATTGCTGGCTGCTGGCCAAATAGAGCTCCAGGTTGTTGCATTCCCATCATGGGCTGCTGCATTCCCATCATGGGCTGCTGCATTCCCATCATGGGTTGTTGCATTCCCATCATGGGTTGTTGCATTCCCATCATGGGTTGTTGCATTCCCATCATGGGTTGTTGCATTCCCATTCCTGGCATGGGTTGCATTTGCATCCCTGGCATCCCCGGCATTTGCATCCCCGGCATTGATTGCATGCCAGGGTTTGCCATAACACCGCCAGCTGGTGGCATACCGCCACCCGCACCAGCCGGTGCACCGGACGTGTTTCCACCTCCCCCACGTTTGCGCTGCAAGCAACGTTCCAACCTCAGGGCGGGCAAAGGTTTCCACAAGTTCCAACCAATCCCATTGAAATTTCTCCTTATCCCTCCCTGTTCATGAACATATCATTATGACACCCCGCCCACCAAAACACCCTCAGCATCAAGTCTCTTAGGTCGAACAAGCTCCTGAGATTCCCAACGCCTCTTCCACTGTCTTATCCTGGAGCAACATAATAGCTTCAATTGAAAATGAAAAAACACACAGATTTGCAGAAAATTTGTCAGAAATTTCGGTTCAAAAAAATCCTTCCACCCCCGAAGTTTAATATCGCCCCTGAAAAATGGTGCTTGGAAGACAAGCCTTTCCTATTGGGTCCAGGTAACTTTTCAGGGGCTATGTCTATGTGAAACTTCGGGAGGGTAGTGGATGAACTCGAGTTCTCCCAGGCCTCCGGATTCAAATGTAATGCCTCTTGGTAGCAAGCCTGGCGGCGAAATGGTAGGTGAGAAGTTTTTATTCATGTCCCGTCATGTGTTTTTTCATGGTTTTCAAAAGCTTTTCGAACACATTTTTCCACTGACCTACCTACAGTCCCTGGAAGATTTTTTCACCAAAAGCATCTTCGAATCTTCCCATTTCCTGCCATCCCTAAGCAGCTGGATGGTTTCATTCAAAAACCTTTTTGACATGAAACTAACCTCAACATAAGTGGATAGAAGTTGGAATGTATTGATATTCGTTGTCTCATTCCACAGCACTGAAAGTTTCTTTCTGGAAACTTCGTCAACAAGCTAAGCCCGGATGTTTTGATGCAAACTTTTTACAAGGCCGCGGGGAAAGGTGTCTCAGCGTTGCTGTCATTGGCGTGTCTCCAGCCAATGCGTGAAGCGCCGAACATTGGAGGGGTTGTCAGCAATGAGGAATGTATACTGGTATATTGTAAATATGTTTATGTTTGCAGATTACATGAACATGTGTGAAAGCAAAGCAACTTTAAAAAGGTAAGTGTCATGCACAGGATGAGCATGTTGGAAACAAAATGCATGCTACAACAAATCATGTAAAGTCATTACTAATTACGTATTATACAAGGGTAAAACCTGTCAACGTTTGCACCGACCAACTGCCTCCGTCCAATTGTTGTTACAATGATTGGCAAGTACTGTTGATGGTGAACCAAAATCTAGCCAGTTGAGGTTGGTAGATATCCCACTCTTTACATTGGTTTTCATACATCCCTGGTAGTTTTCTCGCAGTATTTCACCGAACCAACAGTAACTTATAGTTTTTCGAGGCGATCGTCTTCACAAGCATCGACCGGAGATTCAAGATGAAAATGATGGTTCCATTGTCTCAGCCACAGATTCATGATACCTAAAATGTTCATCTCAAAAGATTCCTGAGAATACTGGAAAACATGTCAATTCAACGATGAAAACAAAAGCTGATGTTGTATCTTACAGCTTGCAGATGCATCCAAGTTGTCGATCCGTGACTGGGATTTAAACCGTTCGAGCTCTGTGAAACCATTGAAATTCAGCAGAAAACAAACCTTCAAAGGATGATGAAAAGGAATATCATGTTCGAATGTCGTTCATGTTCGCATTCTCTATCTATCTATATATTCATTTGTAGTAGATTTATTCCATCCTCTTTACAAAGGGTATAGTGTAAAATCATTTCATCATCTGCAAGCACCCTGAGGTGATATGATTTCAAACGCCGCCCAAAAGGGGGGTGAGACTTCACCAGCCATAAGGGAGATGAAAGATGGCTGGCACGGTTGACAAATGCGAAGGTGTGGGCAATCTATTACAAATCCTTAACGCTTAACCTGAATGTTCCAGCCTTTTGGGAGTGACCTCTGCTGAGGTTGCTATACCTCCACATCAGCAACCGTTGGAAGAAACCATTTCGACAATGTTTTGGGTGAAAACCCTCCAGTGCTCTGCACTGAAAGGACCCCCAAAAGAGCGCGCAGTGAATGTCTTGAGCTAATTAAACATGCAGTTGCTACGCCTTTTTGTACGCCTTTTTGCCACATGACCAAATGCACCAATACATCTCAAACCTCCTGAAAATGATGAGTTTGGCCTTCTTTTGCTTTTTGAATCAGTTGGCATCACCAAGATACTAATTTCCAGCAACTGCTGTTTTTTCTGTCTTGGTTTGAATATTTTCCCACAAAGTCATCCTGTCTTGGATGACTTTGTGCACAAAATGCGCCGGGAGTCGGCAGCCATGTGACACACCCAAGCTTTTGAACCCTTTTGAGCCTCTCCTTCCTGTTTCAAAAAAATGGACAAACATCACAATATCATCGTGTGACAACATCTTACCTGTTCAAGAGCAATAATAAACAAAAGATGTGTTGATTGATCTGATTGCTTGGATGCGTCTCCAAACATTTAAACAGTTTTTTTAACGCGTCGCAGAGATGGGCTGGAGATTCCAACCCGTCGATACTACGATCGCGCTGATCCAGCCCCCCGATTTTCGGGATCAGCGGGATCATCGGGACTTCATCTTTGGCACCTCAGGTGCTGGATCTCTGGATCTTTGGGACAAGACAGATTCCCATCAACAAAATCCATGCAAATGCACACATTTGAATGATCCACTGTATTATAGCATCAAATGTATTTACAATATGAGTGTGTATACACGTATATACATGTAATCTATATGTCTATTGTATATCTATCAAAAAATAGAAATGAGGGATTGTTTGCAGGAGCTTTCAATTCTAAGCTCTTGATGTGTTGTTTTAAATTCGTGCTTCTTGAAAAGTTTCGCTTTGCGTTGGATAGTCGAGGCTTGGAAATGTGTCTACATTCAAAACCTCACATGATTGATGGCAACACCATCTAATGACCATAGTTTTAGTTAAGATTGACATTGCATATTTGTTGAAATTAGTTTGTGCTAAGCTTGCCTTTTGAGAGAATCTGCTACATGTTTTGTGTTTATTGTGATAGGGTGCCATGTTGTATTCATGTTTCTATCTTGAGAGCCAAAGACCATTGCTGCCAATCAACGTTAGCGAGGAGGTAAGCTCAAGGTGTGCTCGTTGCTTCCTGACCCGCCATCGTTGTCGAACGTAGAACCTCTGCACCGCAAACAACAGAAGTGAAACAAAGTGTTCCATGGCCATATAAACTCCTGAGAAGCTCCAAAAAACGGTTCAAAGATCAACAACAACAACATGCAAGTTCGTTAATCCTTGGCAACCCCGACTCTCAGATTGCTGAACTGCGTCTCCGTCTCCTGCGCATCGTTTCAGACTTTTGCCGTGTTTCTTCGCAAACGGCTTTTTTCGCTAGAGAAACACCTGTAAGTGACTCATTGGTTCTTCAGGAAACGTTTCAAGTCAACAAGTCCGTTAACCATGAACCACCAAAGACCAACAAAAATCATCCACTTTTGCGGCTTTGATTGGTCAACTGGTCACCATCATGGCACATTCGCCCAAGTCCCGAAGTGATTTCCGTGCCTTTTTGCGTAGCACCTTCTGCGCTCGAGAGCCCGAGGCTTCCTGTCAACCAGCTTCAGTCATGAAAAGTTGAATCTTAAAAAAAGGTTTTAAAAAAAACACCAACCTCATGGAATTTCATGATACAACTAGCATCAACTTATTCACTAATTTCAATATCATGTTCATGTCGTTCCCTTCAAAATTCAAGGCTTTTCAACTTTTTTCACTGCCTTGTCCACTCGACCCTGGAATCGATGGAACAGAGCTCTCACCCGCCGATGAGAGTGTTTGAAGTTCCATCTCCTTGGAAATGGCAATGGCAGGTTCCTGCAATGATTTTTGTGGGTAAACTTTTAAAAAAGGATTGTACTTTGGGAATGATTCGCTAACCTGAAGTTTGTATAGTAAAGTTACTGATTATTTGAGGTTGCTACTAAAAAAAAACTGAGAATGATTTCAAAAAAATTAATGACTAAAGAGGGTAAGGACTGCTAGTAGCTTGCCAATGTTTGATATGTTTTTGCAAACAACGCCAACGCGGTGCCAGTTGCACTTGTTGTAAGGATCACTCTGCTGGTGCCCACGAAAAAAATCACCCCCATAGACCCCTTCAATAAGCCAGGAAACTTGGCCACAACCAGGGCATGGCACCGGGTTGTCCCCACATTCCTTGATCTTTGCGGTGCAGCAATGGAGTATGATACACTGTAGATACACGAGGTAGTTCCAAAATGCCAATGATATATCTATTGCTTCCTATGAAACATATCTCAGCTAAATACTAAAGACAAGAGATGTAAAATAGTATATAAGGAATTGTAATTTCATAAGATGTTCCAAGTTTCATCCAAATTTCAACCTTTAAATTTGGCCCACAAATCCTTGAAAAACTTGTTTTGTCAAAAAATCGTGACCCAAGGCTCATTCTGGCATAAAATGCAAATGATGTAACGAGCTTTACCATCGGGAGTCGAGCATCGTTGACAAACATGCCTTGGATCTGATGACCCTTCTTGGAGTTTGATCGGACGGGGCCTGACTTTTTTGGGGGGGAGGTTTTGGCGAGCCAATTCATCAATCATTTGAAGTTTTAAGATTGACAAAAGGTTTGGCTATAATGATATATGAAATATATATGTTGATATATATGTTGATATAAATATATACAGTACCTGTATGAGGATAAATATGTACATACAAGTACACTAATATACGTTTACATATGAATGGAAGTACATGCTACTATTGGCATATCTGGAGGGTTCTCCACCCAATTTTGCACATCACGGCATTTGACTGTCACATATCCTGTCTGTGTATTAGAACAGGGAGTCACTAGACTATGCTCTTTCCCTGAAAAAGCATTCAACTACTCAACTACTCTCAGGCCAAACATCTGTCATCATCTTTCCACCCCAATTCTTTCCATACGACGAGTCACACTAAGTTTTGTAGAATGGCCTTTTGTTCACCGCACCGATAGCACATAACCATGGCACCGGCTCAGCGATCGCCACCAAATCAGAAAGAAAATACGGCTGCTGCGGACGTAATGAGGTGAGGAAGCATCAGCAATTCAGATTGCCAAAGATCCAAAAACCAATCTACAAGCTATTGAAAAAATATTGGTGAGGGAAAATTCCTGCTGCGACCCTTACCCTGAGAACCTCAAAAAGGGATCAAAATAGAATATGATAGAATACCCTCACAAAAATACATTATGTTGATGATGACGTGAGTCCCACATGCTCCACCTCTGCATCCGTCACTCGATTGAGCTGGAACATGGCATGACCACGACCTGAGAATGCAAGTTGCAGCTCTTGGGTAGGTTTGACTCAAACGGACATGAAATGTCAAACCAATATCTTCATAGAAAAATTACATGAAAATACCATAAAATACTGGATATGGTATAAAATTAGTTAGTATAAAATATACCTCAGGAACCCTTCCTGGTGACTTCGATTTCGGCACACCAAACTTCACCAAAACAACAGTGACCTGAGCCTCTGGTGACTTTGAGCCTCTGGCGAACATGACTTTTGTACCAATCCGGTCGGAGTTGACAGCACTTGTCCTGAGAATGCACTTGTCCTGAACTGCACCTGACAAGACCTGAAAAGATTAATTGAACTGCAACAGTTCGCCTGAAAATTTACTCTTGGAAAAGGAGATTCCTATTGGAAACCACAATTTTCCGGGGCTAACTGTTAGTTTTGGGGAGTGTAAACCAACCTCCAAATTCCTTAAATTTCGGTCGCCATGAATTTTTCCAAGGTCTCGCCGCGAGACATAACATGGATGTAAAAAACCCAACCTTCTCACCTTTTTGGGGTCCCTCTATGGATGAAATATATGATATTTTCTAAGCATATTTTTTGGGGGAAGGGATTTTCACAAAAAAACACCACCCACAAGAAATTCTGGGCACACCCAACGGCATCCGCCAAGGCCTCCACATGACGCCCTAAGGCAGCCAAGGCGCCTGGAATTCAACCCAGCCGGCCCGATAACTCCGTGTGGAAGGGATGAAATAACACCACTTACGCCATTTATAGGGCTGAAATAACTCGAACATATTTATTCCTGGTAGGGGCCCACATTGTATGAAACTACTTCAAAAATATGACACCTGCCCCCCACCAAAACAGGAGTTGAGTAGGATATGAGGGCTTCTTTCATCATATGGTTGGCATAACGGTTCACACCACTGCAACCAATGGCAAGCCGTGAAATCGAAGGCTCCCATCCTGAGCGATTAGATCTCAATAAGGCGCTATCAGGATCTGCTTGAATGGCCTTGCGATGGCTGGTTTGAACGCTGGATGGTAGCGAATGACCCTCCCTGAAACTACCGGAGATTTCATCTTCCAACCATCCATTTTCAGAGGCGAACTGGCGAAGGCATTGGCTTCAACAAATTTATATACAAAGGCTTGGCAAAAGGTGAGTTCCTTGAAACAGTGACTTTCCATGACGAAATTCCCAGCACTTTGCACCAAAAGTCACCACCTGGGAGTAGTAGTCATAGGCTTCCTGATACCTGGCAATGTTTCAGAGAAAATCCTCCAAGGAAGGGCTCCAAGAAGCCATCATTTCACAAGAAACGAGGAAGCACCTACCAGCCGCGAAGGACGAGTTTCCAGCATCCTTGAGGCAAGGATGCATCGTCGTTGTGTTGTCATCAAACTGATTATGAACCCAACCCTAGAGCTGAAGAGGTTTATCACGATTCACGATATACTTTTTGTGTCATCAACATGCTCATCAATCAGACTTTGACATGATCATGATCTGAATCCTTTGTGGAATCAGCCTTAAGTATCCAAAAACTCGTATCTATCTTCATATCTTCCTCTATGGTCCATCAACTGGCTCATCTCCATCTGAGACCAACATGGCACTTCCACCAAGAAGCCTTTGCAGGTGACGCCAATGCATTGCATGTAGGCCTCAGTCATGGATGGATGCCATCTGGGATCATCAACGGATCTGCCGCCATGTTCCAAACCATTTCTCTCGAAGCTGGGTTCCAAAACGCATCTGCCATGCTAAACGCACGGTGCCGCACTGGCACGCGCCACTAGTGTGGCGCACGTCCAGTGCAAATGCCGAACAATTTCTTGATCTTCCAACATCAATGAATCTCATGATGTCTCATCCTGAATCCAACAACTTGCAACTTAAGTTTACATAGTTGATGTTCAGCAAACTATAAAAATGTATAAAAATGTTGTGTTTTCCATGTCTTGACTCATTAAAACTCATGATTCGTGTCCAAATATCACAAAGGACTTTGTTAAACACATTCAGGTGGAGCCAAGGTCGAGATTGCAACTGTTGACTTGGATGTTGCAAGTGCTTTCCCGAGAGTTCACCGATCCACCTGAAGAGCTGACAGCACTTCTACTTGTCCCCTGGCACGAGGCGCCGTTCCAGATTTGCTGGGAAGCAAACCTGAAAAAAACAGAAATTAATATGAAAGTCGACAAAAGGCGGACACGAAATCATTCGTTCATCTTAAGGGATTGACTTGTAATGACATGATTGTATGCCGTATATCTTATTCATAAATTCATAAATACAGCAATCTTACAACTTAATCAAAGATGTGAAAAGAATGAAGCAACGTTGGGCTACAGGATGCCAAAAATGCATCAAGCGCCAGTGGTTGTGCACTGCGCGATGCGCATGGCGGAAAACTAAGCGAGCAAGAGGCAAGCCGCTCAAGTTGTGTACATTGCCATTTCTGCCACAATATATCAAATAAATTCAATATATGACTCTGGTCATACCCACACCGACCCACGCCTCCCTTGAGGTTGGGGGAGCTGGTACAGGTACTGACCATGGATGATCAGTGTGAAACTCTTCGATCTTGGGATGATCGTACCTCCCAAACCCGAAGGATCGGAAAGGGCCCGAGTTTCACTTGCAACACATTTGTCACAAACGGCAATTGTACCAAATGTGTACAACAAGACTTTGGAGTGAACATGTTCGGCCGAGAAAACCAAAGAGTGTTGTATGCGTCTGAGCGAAAAACATCTTTGGAAACTTAAAGATCCAAAGAACCTCAGTTTGCCAGTAATTTAGGCCCAAAGCTGCATGAACAGCTGAGGCTTAACAAAAACACAAAACAATTTCTCTGGCGCACGTGATCTGATGTGCTTGACTTGATGTCAAGCAACAACACGACATCACCTCAATGCGCAGGTGGCTTTTCAAAATGATATGTTTCGAACAAGTTTAGAGTAACAAGCTGCAAATTCAAATGCATGTCTAGACACAACTCCAAACGAAAATTCGGGCATCATAAACAGAAAGCAAAGGCAATGAATCGCAAAAAATTGATGCTTGCACAACCCCAACGCACTCCACCGACGCCATGGACCAACCGAAACAGCTCGAAGACCAGGTACCACACATGGTTTTTTTTACTGCAAAGCTTCAGGAAAAGAACACTTCTGAGCTGCCTATTCTACGATGAGAAAAATTGTTACGTGAACTG
>DF243810.1:0-31620 GCA_000507305.1 Breviolum minutum Mf 1.05b.01 | reverse complement strand
AACAACAACAACAACAACAACAACAACAACAACAACAACAACAACAACAACAACAACAACAACAACAACAACAACATCTACTACTACTACTACTACTACTTCTACTACTACTACTACTACTACTACAACTACAACTGCAACTACAACTACAACTACAACTACAACAACTACAACAACAACACCAGCAGCAACAGCAACAACAACAACAACAAAGGTCCAGTGTTTCTTTCGTTTTGGGGTTTCAAAGTTGAGTTGAATTACACATTGAGATCTCATATGATCATAATTTTGCATGAATCTTGTAACTGTATACACCCCCGAAATCTAACATAGCTACCCAAAATAGCCATGTTTGAAAGGAGATACATCTTCCAAACCATCATTTTTGGTATGTATGTTAGTTTTCTGGGATGGGGTGTATTAGGTTCAACCAGTGATTTAATAGAATGTTCTTCCAAGATATTTTTGTTGTTTTTGGGCGTTCCAATTTTTGCTTAACGTTTTCTGGAATGGAACGACCACACCCTTTCACCAAAGACCCGAAAAAAAAAAAAAAAAAAACAACAACAACAACAACAAGAAGATGTCGCTTGAAGTTAGGTTCGAGGGGTACGATGGTTATGAAGTCATGTAAGTGCTTGCCATTTTAGGCAATTTCATAATGATAAGAATATGCTAAGAACATTCATAGTCACAAATCCCGTGTATAATTCAACTTTGTTTTTCTTTACGGTTGATGCTTCGCGCAAATGAATCTTCAGGTTCTTCAATTCCGATCCTATTGATTTCAGATGTACCATTCGAGAATTTTCCCGCTTTATATTTTGATTCTATAGATATAAAGATATCATATGAAACATACGTAATTACATTCAAGAATGCATACCGCCTATACCTATTGTTTACTTCCATGTATGACTATAAAATGCAACCTAGCAGGCTACTCATCATTGTTATTTGGACCGGTTCCCTCCGTTTCACCTTTTGCTTCGGTTGAGGCTGGGAAATATCAGTGCGGCACATTTGGCCCTTGGCAAGGCCCAGGATGCCCTGAAGGTACGCCGTTACACCCCGGAAGATTCAACGGCTGGAACCTAAAACATCACCCAGTTGAAATCCGGAAAATCATCTGAACCAAACCATCATGACTTCAGCTTCAAGCTGTTAATCTTCCAGGGTGTAAGTGGAAAAAGGCCATTTTCAAAAAAACAAGAGGTGGAGGTCAGAGATGTAAATCTTGCCCTGTAGTGATGTTCATTTATACCCTGAAGATCCATGTATGGTATATTTACCTACATTTGGTTGATTTTCACTTGTAAATGTAGGTAAATATACCATACATGGATCCTCAGGGATAGTTGTATTTAACTAGTAAGGTACGTATGTTAAGACATTGGGAAATTGGTGCTGGAAAAAGCAAGCTTCCCGCAGATGGGATAGGCACAAAAGACTGGCTTTGCTACATGTCATGAAGAGATCACAACCATTAAGTATTAAAAAACAATCTTAATGGGAATTTAAGGGCAAGCAACACCAAGACATATCAAAAAAAGTCAAGGGTTGGTAGGAAAACTCATGAGCTAAACAATGGCCTTTTTTCGCATGAATTTGATCAAAATTACTAACTACTGCCCTTTTTGCCGAGAAATATGGCCATGGTTCAACATTTGGTTCACAAAAATGACCAAAGATTTGGGATCACGTTAAGTCTTCCAATCATCAATTTTGAAAGTTTGCATAATTTTGAGCCATAGCCATATCTATAATATTTCAAGCCATGGACCATCATATCATTATGGTGACTTATCATATAGCAGTTGGGGCTGGAGCTTTGTCTCACTTTTTTAGGGCGGGCTGTTTGAGAAACCATCAGGTCCTCTTGTTTTTTTGGGTGATTTATAGTTGTACCACTTACATCAAACCGTTTTAAGTGCACATAGAAAATACAACACCAAACAAAATGATCGAAAATATTGCCTTGTGAATAGTGGTGCTTTTTTCTCGCCCCAAAAAGATTCCTGTTGTCAGGCAGCACGTGATGCGAGAGTTGCATGTCCAAGTTATACAAAAGCCCTCTTCAGGGAAGCCAAGGCGGTGCTGGGACAAGACTCCATGAGTCAATGAGTCATATTGGTTGGGTGGGCTCCATGATAGGCCCCTATAACCCTGGGACCTTTGTGCAGCTCAGTAGTTGCAGAAGCAACACATCTGTTGGATGTTTTCCTCCGGTGGAACATATCCCAAGACCCTGAAACAACAATTTATGATTCGGAATTCTTTGGACCATTTGGAGGCTTTGATGGATACCTGGGGGGTATACGAAACAGGGGTATGTTGGGGTTGGGGATGGGGCTTGGAATGCCCAAGATTTTTTGATACACCCTGGAAGTTTAAGATGAAACCTGAAAATGATGCTTTCCAAGTTCCGAATCTCCTTTTCCAGGGGCTGATGTTCATGGAACCCATGTTAAACCTCACGGGTGTAGATTTTTTAAAGGATGCTTCAGTTGAAATGGCTGAAAGGACACTAAGGTTTGAGTAGGAAGCTTCAAAATGTTTCAAATATAATGTATATATATATATATATTTTTTTTTTTTGAATGTTTCATTTTCCCCGGAAATTGGGGAAAACTGATTCGATCGACTTTGACTAATTCAAATTGGGTTGAAACCACCAACTACAGTGAATTGAAAAGAGTGGAAAGACCACATGAAAAATGGGTTGGGCCCACTAGGATATCCCAGAAAGTTAGTAAATGGTTAGTAAATGGGTTATAACCCCATTTATAAACAGGTTATAACCCATTTACTAACCATTTACTAACTTCCTGGGACATATAAGCCGGTGTATATCAGTTTTGTCGAGTTTCAAGTTGGTAGAGATTTTTTGAGAATTTCAGACCTGAAAATCCTAATTCCAAGGTGGTGGCAACTCAAATATTTGGGACCTTTTCACCCGGATCCTTGGGGAAATGGTCCTATTTGACTAATAATTTTTCAGATGGGTTGTAACCACCACCTAGCATAGCACTTTAGTAGACATGTTCTCGTTTTGTTTCAGGTTTTTTGGGTTTTTTCCCCCTTGGGGTTTCGAAGCGATAAGCCATCGAGGCGTTGCTAATGTTACGAGAGCCGGCTGACGCGGTGCGCGCGGCTACTGGGCCGACTTAGTGGGAAAAAACAACAAGTCAAAGCATCAACAAAACGACCCTGGAAGCTGAAGGATATGGGATTGCTTGGCTATTCCCTTCATCAGTTTCGCTAAGAAAGTCGCTCTATTTTTTTGGGAGGGGGTAGGAAGGTGTAGTCATGGTGGAGAATCTAGGACTTTTGGCACCTCTTTTTGGGGGTGAAGAAATGCATTTTGACCAATTTGTAGGGAGCGAAACGCCGAGCCATCAAATAAGATCGGTGAGAAATTTGCTTTTGAAAAGGTTTCCCTCATCTTCCAGTTCCCTACATATTTGGAACCTTTGGCTCCCAGTTAGACCCCTGGTTCCAAATATTTTTTAGGTAACTGAAAGATGAGGGTTTGATTTTCAAGTAAATTGCCCTTTGTGTTCCCTGCATCATTTTTCTGGAAACATTTCTTGTTTTCCCTGCTAATTTGTAGCTATTCTCATGTACA
This sequence comes from Breviolum minutum Mf 1.05b.01, assembly GCA_000507305.1. NCBI lineage: Eukaryota > Dinophyceae > Suessiales > Symbiodiniaceae > Breviolum > Breviolum minutum. The sequence goes on along the minus strand of DF243810.1, from coordinate 27,992 downwards.
AGCCGTTGGAGCCCTTCCGGCCGGGTTGAAACCGTAGCCTGGCTCAACATACCAGCAGGCTAAATATCCTGTAACAATCTCCCCCCTACTTACTACTGAACTAATATTGTAGGAGCGTTCCCTCCCCGCAGCGACCAGAGATTCTGTGTCATGCGACCAGCCAGTTTCTTGGCCATCATCGTTGCAACTGGTATATGCAGTGCAATTGTCGGATTGGTCAGGCTTGGCCAAATACCGATCGGTGCCAGGCACTTGGCCAAACATCCTTGCCTACCAAATGAACAGCAAACGGTGGTTCAACTGGAAAGACAAGTGTACCATCCCAGTGAATTGGAACTGGGCTGGCTCCAGAAATCTCACCATGGTGTCATTTGTCATACATCAAAAACGCAGCGTCAGGCAATAGAACTGTGGCTAAACTATTCTGCTGATATTTTTTTCAAAAACGGGAGCATTCGACTTCCAAGTGCACAGGAAGCAGAGGTTTTGTCTTCTTTTGATTGGGGTGATGACAAAAGTTACATTGAACCGTTGCATGGTTCAGCCAGGTCACCACGAATCTGTGAATCTGATATTTTCAGCCTAACAGAACCAGAGATCATTAGAATTGTCATGGATCTGAGCTTCATTATCACAGAGAATTTCTGTTCAAATTTGAAGACTCCCAAGCCACGAGCCAAGTTTTACGACCTCGGTTGTGTCAATAAAGCAGCAACTCTGAATTTCAACTGGGCGGCCTACAATTACACACTTGGCTCTGGAAGAGGCCCATCAATTCCCTTGTTCTATAGCATGTACAAAAGTCGCTGTATTGAGTTTGATGACATCTATGCCTGGGAGGCTGAAGTTATGGAACCAGATCTTTTTTGGCATCCAATCCCTGACGATGTTCGTCACAAAGTTCGCTTTTTCAATGTTCCAGTGGTCGAAAATCCATGTCCTGAAACTCTTTCCGGAAATTTCGCGGAACGAGGCAGTTTTTTGCGTTTTCTTCTTGCATCCGCCTCAGTGAACGATTTTGTGGTGGTCAAAGTTGATATTGATGGGGGACCTGAACTTGAAATTGTGGAAGCAATTGCACGACGTCCAGAACTCTATGAGCTCGTTGACGAACTTTACTTTGAATACCACTTTGAATTTGACTTCAACTTTGGCTGGGGCAATATGGATTGGCAGGGAAGGACGGTGGATACTGCCATGAGTCTCATGCACCGATTGAGGCAAGTTGGCATTCGTTCGCATTTTTGGATTTGAAGATTTTGAAGGATTTCATAAGGATTTCCATCACCCAAAAACATCCAAAAACTAGGTGGTCTTTTGAAAGGTGTTTTATATTCACACCTATTTGGGGAAGATGAACCCATTTTGACGAGCATATTTTTCAAAGGGGTTCAAACCACCAACCAGTTATAAGGGTGGCAACTCAGTGGCAAAAAAAGGCGGACTGGACTGCACGAGTGGGCCGAGTGGGCAGGGTCCAAGGTAAACAACCTATACTGAGGCCTCAGCTTCACAAAAGGGTTGTTTTTTTCGTTTTTCCCCATTTAGACAAATCAAACCCGACAGGGGCCTAGTAGTTAAAGATGGAGTTACGACCCCTATATATAAATGCCTTATTTAATCTTATTTACATCTCATATTTGGGATTTTTGGATATTTATTTTGATGATAGCCTTCCCTGAAACTAACGGTCTGCACCTGAAAATGGATGGTTGGAAGAGGATCGTTTCCTTTCTGGGATGGCTTCCTGGCAGGTGCGAACTGTTAGTTTCAGGGAGTGTAACCCCAACAACCGCCACACCAAGTGGTCGTTTTGGTTGTTGGACATCGATCAGGGTCACAATCTTTGGAAACTGAACATCAACACTCCTTTTGCAGCAGCAATTGGTTTAGATTGGTTTAGATTCTTAAAAAATCAGGACCAGAGAGGATGCCATCCAAAAAGGAAACGTTGCAAACGAAAAAACACAATATTTTCATGTGACTGGATGCGTGTTTTTTTTTGCATTTTTTGTGCCTAAACCACCGAAAATCCAACCCTTCTAAAATATGCATACCCGTTTTGGATCCTATGGGAATTTATAAGGGTGGCGATCCGCCAAGGCCCTTCATCTTCTTTTCCTGGCTGGTAGTAGTGCTCGGAAAGCTCAGATATGGATCATGTTGGAGTGGTTCTTTGGCTTGAATCCGACAAATCATCTCAGTGCGATGTGTTTTAGAAATTGTTGATCACTACAATCCCTTAAAATGGGGGCCCCCTGAATAATCAACCTCATAGACACTTTTATATAGTGGATATTTATTGGGTATATCGGTATATCCCTGTTTAAATCTAACTTAGAGGATCATCCCAGGACGGATGTAGGTGGTTTATTACCATGGTGATCGGTTTCATCCCCTAAGTGGGCTTCCCCTTCCAAGTGGCCTAAATTCATGTCTTATAAATGGGTGCGATCCTAAACCACTTACTGGGATGATCCTCCAAATAAGTACTTAGATGTCCCAGGAAGTGATCGGATCAAAGGTTAGGATCAGTGGGTGTGTCACCTCAAAGGTACCCCATGTATAACTAAACTACAACCGATTTGCTCACCATTGCTCCTAACTTCCGTCCGGGACATCCAAGTAGGGATTGGTATCCAACAGAAGTGCCTAGAAAGCGATAAAAAACACCCTGAGGACTGGCGGCGAAAGCATGATGAAACCCCCTTGGGATCCAACCACCCCACGAAAGCACAAAGGTAACATGAACCAATTTTCGAAGATCTTGGTTTGTTTCAAATGGTGGAAGGAATTATATATAATTCAACTTTTACACATTCCCAATGAATGATTAGTAGACTTCGAATTCTGTATATCGTTTTCACCCTGAATGCTTGATGTGAGCTACATCTTGGTAATGACATGGGTCCATATGGGTCCTACATGTGCCCGGTGCAGCAGTGCTTTTGCTCAAAGATACATATCTTAGTTTCTCAACATGCTTCATTTGAAAATCTGCGTGTTATATTTACAAGCGCCAAAAAAAAGGATTAACTTATTATAGTCATAGCAAACGAAAAACCACAAACCATAGATGGATGTTTCCAAAAATAGTGGTACCCTCAAATCATCCATTTTGATAGGGTTTTTCCATGATACCCCTATTGTTGGAAACACCCATATGAAAGTAGCATGATTTTAGGCAACTGGAAACCGCTTGGCTTTTTAGGAGTTGCAAGTTGATGAAAAATCAACCTCGATTTCCGGCTGGAACTTCCCATTTCTTTTGGAATTCTTCCTGCCGCCTGTCGGGATTCCTGCCGCTTTTCCCCCATTCCAACTCGGCAACTTCTGCAGCGGCCTCCGGGGAGTCATGGCGTCCTTAACGGTGCAGATGGAGGCCTATGCTTTCCGTGAACTGGTGGCACATTTGCAATGGCGAAAGGATGTGCAGAGCCTTGGTGGTTTGATGGTGTTTGATAGTGATTGATGTCTTTTGTTCTTTGTTCGTTGTTGCTTGTTTGTTTGTTTGGTTGGTTGATTGGTTGGTTGGTTGTTTGTTTGGTTGGTTGGTTGGTTGGTTGTTTGGTTCGTTCGTTCGTTCGTTCGTTCGTTCGTTGGTTGGTTGGTTGGTTGGTTGGTTGGTTGGTTGGTTGGTTGGTTGGTTGGTTGGTTGGTTTGTTGGTTTGTTTGTTGTTGTTTGTTGTTGTTGTTGTTGTTGTTGTTGCTGTTGCTGTTGCTGTTGCTGTTGTTGCTTTCAATTTTTTGACAGGGCCTTTGTCGTTGTGTAGACTTGTTGCCCCTTTACTGTAAGCTTCTTTTTTTTTGATGTCTCACATGTTCCCCTCCATTCGTCCGAAAATGATGTTGACACACGCAGACACGCCAGCATTTTGGAAGAAGAGACGACCAGTTCCAATGGGATTTGGTGTTTTTCCGTATCATGTTTTCGCTTTTCCAATAAACCAGCGAAACCAGCATAGTTTGGATTTGGGAGAAGTTGTATGAAATTGTTTTCAATTCTTGCAAAAGTTTTGTATGAATGATGTTGACTGTCTTGAAGGCATGCGGTAAAAGCTCATGTTTTTTCATGTTTTTTTGTCGGACCTTTCGTGGACTCGGTTTCGGGGGTTTTGTCGATGTCGGTTGCCCTGAGGAACATTGATTTGATGAATCTGGCGGGATTCTGCCGGAACTGCTTCTGGGCGAAAGTTGGAACTTCTTCAACCGAAAGGGGTTTTGCAAATGTCAGGCTGCATCTTTTGGCCTGAAGGCCTAGGGAGGGATATAGTTTCACATCCCAGGATTCAACTGATTTTCAACAAGGTTTAAGAGATTAAATGATATTTGGATAGGATAAGATAAGATAAGATAAACTGAGTGGTGGTTTCAATTTTTTAGATGTTCATCCCTATTTGGGGAAATGATCCAATTTTACTGATATTTTTCAAATGGGTGGTTCAACCACCAACTAGTAAAGATAGGTTGGTAGTCAAGTTTCATATTTTATGATAGTTTGCCACGCAACTGAGGTATGGCGAAGTGGTATCATGCAGCTGCCAAAGTACATGGAGTTCCTATGCAATACGAAGAAGCCTGTGAGCGAGTTTATGGTGAGCCCTATGGAGACTGGAAGAAGAAGAATCAAAAGAAAGCCAGTCACTCGGTAGATTTTTCTTTGATGCATGTTTTTTCTGACAAAAATCAGCTCCCCCGAATTTTCTCAAAAGTTACACAAAAACACGTCCGTCACGTTTTATTTCGAAAGTATTTTACTACTTTAGACCTTCTGCTGAAAACACGCAGATTCGGATTGTCAGTTGTGAACTTCATGAGTTGCATCCAAAAACTGAGTGATTAATGACCCCCCAAACTTTGCTAGGGTGACCTGGGTAAATGTTGAGGTGATCTGGGTAAATGTTGAGGTGACCTGGGTAAATGTTGGGGGTAAATGTTGAGTCAGTTGGGGCAACTTTTTGTTGAATCACTTGGGTAATTTGTCAGTTGGATCTTTGAGTTGGCCAACTTTTGTTGAGTTGCCCAACTCGTTCTGAATGCTTTTAGTTTACGGAGTTATGGTACGGAGTCGTGGTTGGCTGGAACTGGAACCACTGATACTAACATGGGATTTCGGATTACTCTCCAGGGAACTAACATATCCAACCAAAACGGAAAGGAAAATCATCATCTTCAAAAGTCAGTTGGATATGATTGGTTGTAGAGTCCGGGTCATGTTTTTTTTTGTGGAAGTTGTTTGTGCTGAACCACTTCGGGGGGGGGTGTTGAGGATTCACGCCATTACACCGCAAAAAGTGACATGGAATAACATGAATGAAACCCAAAAATTGGTGGTTGGTAGATGTTTTAAATGTTTTTTTCAATTACACCCCCGAAATTTAACATGGAACCTGAAAATAATGGTTTCCAAATGGACTTTCCTTTTCCAGGGACTTATTTTCAGGTTCCATGTTAAACTTCGGGGGTGTATGAGTATTTTCAATTAGGGCATTTTGAATGCTAGTATTCGCTGATCTTACACACATATTATATTTACATATGATATGTGACAAAATCTTATATTCATTCAAATATCAATATATATAAATATTTCTATATATATATATATTTACAGTACATATACTTATATATATTTATTTATATATATATATTTATATATTTACATATTTTTTGTATATTTAGATATATATATATATATCTTTTTATATATATTATATATCATTATGTGCGTGTGTTTGACCATTCGATTGGTGACGAGTACATAGTCGACATACTGAACTTTTTCGATATGCTGACGCCGCATCCGTCAGGCGAAGAGCAGTTGGGAATCTTCGAGTCTGGAAAGGACGATGCGATTTTTCGTCGCGAGGGGCATTCCAAGTAAACTAGGTGGTGGTTTCAGACATTTTCTATGTTCACCCCTATTTGGGGAAGATGTCCATTTTGACTAATATTTTTCAATTGGGTTGAAACCACCAACTAGTAAAGTTGGAGTCCCATGATTTATTGGGAAATTTATGGGAAGTAACTGGGTACCCCCCTTCTGGCTGCCACCCCCCTTCCTAACAAATGAACGAGGCCTTATTGTTTGGGATTATTAAGCACCATGATCCCGAAAAAGAAGGCCTGGTTTCCTGGGGGTGGCATTGGGGGGTACCCTTAGATTTTCATGCCATAGTGCAAGTCTCGAATCTCTTTATATGATTTCTTGGGTCCAGTTTTTTTTGCCAATTTGGATCTAGAACTGACAACCCATTTTTTGCCATTCTTAAAACTCGGCAACAACTAAACTACTGCATGTCCCGAAGGACTAAAGTTCCAAAAAACCAGATTTCATCCGAAGAAGAACTGCCAAGGATCAAAGACATCCATAAATCCATCCCCTCGTCACGGTTCCCTCTAGGATCTCCATGCCAAAACGGAACCAAAGATCTTGCCGGACGACGTGACCAATATGGGACATTCCAACGTTTGTGGTCAGGGTTGCGATGCACCAGTTCAGATACCAGCGCCTTGGGCCGGATTTTTTTCCACCTGCAAAACACCCCGCATACCAGTGCTACCTTCTATATCTATATATTTACCTGCATTTGGGCAACTTTGAAGGAGACATATAGATAAAGTATCACTGGTTGTACCGGTACAAAAGGCACCCCGTATCAAAAAAATCTCATACATTTGGCACCTCTTGGGAACAAAATCCAGGTAGTTTTCGCGCGAACACAGCCTTTGCATCACTCCTCGTAGCAAGGGTGGGGGCTAGCTTTTGGGGGGGTGGGAGACATATAGCTATAAGGCCATAAGCTTTTGTTTGTTTAAGCAGTTTTTTTCCACCATGGTAAACCACAATACCACCATTTGAGGAAATATGTTTGACCTTTTCCAACCAGCTTAAGCAAATCCAAGTAGGATTCTCAGTGAAAATTTTGAAGCTCCACAAATCAAGGCCGCGGTGGCTTCAGCTACAGCCACCACTGCCCGCATTGCTGTGCTTACAGCATCAGATCGTGCGTCTTCAGGGGTCTATGAAGATAAATCTGGCCCTGCCGTGGTGGAGATGGTGCCTCATCAAACAGTTAATGTGAAGCGAAAAATAATGGCTAGGTGGTGGTGTCAAATATTTTTCATTTTCACCCCTACTTGGGGAAGATTTCCAATTTGACGCGTATTTTTCTGATGGGTGGTTCAACCACCGACCATGCCAACAAGAAAAATATTGGAGTTTTCCCCAAAGATCTTTTGATATGGATGATGTTTGACATGCACATGTTGGATGCAATAAGGTGCTGTAAAGTAGTTTTTTTCTTTCCGTGGAAAAATGTTGAACTCTTCCAAGAGGAAGGGAATTGGGATCACCAAACTCCCTACCCCTCCCTGAAACTAACAGCAAAAGCACCTGAAAATGGATGGTTGGAAGTTGGAAGATGACATTTCCTTGAGGATGGTCTATTTTCAGGGGCGAACTGGCTGTTTGTTTTAGGGAGTGTACACTATGTATATCATGTCAGGGAGGGATTTGGAAGACTCAAAAAGGTTCCTTTCAGAAACTCTTTTTTGGAGGGAGCTGAGGAAAATAGCTAGTTGAAAGCCAATCGGGCATCCGAAACTCAAATCTTGGGGGTTCGTCCTTCAAGCGAAAGACTTTGAATTATGTCTTTTTGTTCGTTTTTTTTTGTTGAGCTCCGGCATTTGCCTAAATCCAGATCTAAATGCAGATGTCATTGATGTCATCATGAATTTCACTCCTTGAAACTAACCAACAGCAAAAGCACCTGCCATTTCAATTGGAAAAAACCAGTGGTTTTGAGGAATTACCGGTAATGATGGGAACTTCATTTGCTACAGTTTTAGGGCTTTTTTTTGTTCCCCATTTTTTTTTGCCAAACTCGCAAAGGTGAAACTTTTTGGCGTGACTTGGCTGGTCGCATTTTTCGACCAACGCTTGGATGGGAAACGCAAACGGGAAGGATTGTATAGTCTATGCGAATGTACCTTGGGTGTGGCCCCCCTCCCAGGAGCAGTAACCACCCAGGATTATTACATCTTTAGTAGGGAATCTCTATAAACCTTCACTTGCCGCTGTTTCTTGGAGGGGGCCACACCCAACATTTGCGGGAAACTATAACATCCCACCTTGGAAAGGAAAATCATTTCGAAAAGTGCGGTGGTAGGGGATATGTTAGTTCCAAGGAGGGTATATACGGTATATAGAATAAATGTAGGAGAATTCTTTTGTGACGTCACAGGGTGAAAGCACCGGAATCTAGTATTAGGGGACATGTTCTATATATGATCATATATCCAATGTAAGAGTATTGAGATGTGAAAATAATATGTTGATGAAATAGATATACTGGATATGGTCTAAGAATATGTTGTGGGGGTTAGATCCATTGGGGTGTTAGATATAGTTTTTGTCAAGAAACAGTAATATAACTAAAGATTTGATTTGAGTTCACATTTTATATGTTTGGCTTCTATTTCTACTTCAACAAATCTGGGGGCTACCCGAAGGATGGGGCACAACAGAAGTAGTGATACGTCCAACATCCTATGGAACAAGCCAGCAAATGTGGGGGCCAAGTCTTAGCTCAGCTTGGTCCCATATGTTTTTCAGCAGATCCGTTAGTTGCAAATGACTGTTTGTGACAAGTGGGCCACCTGAACGTATCCGTGTAGATGGTGCAGACATCTGGCACAAAGCACCTGGGTTTTATAAACATGTACCTGGAAAACAAGTTGCTGTTAATTTCCATCAACCAAAAACCCCTAAAACCAGCAAATCCAGTTACCTAAAATCATGGTACGTCCTATGTTTTCCAGGTATGAATTTCATGGAAATTCATTTTTATATAGATGGTGCTCGATTTCTGTACCTTTATAAAGGTCTACTTCTGCCTCAACTGAAACTGCCGTGTATTTCTGCAAAACTTCCGGAACTCTCGATGCCAAGGAGAGAAATGGCACCTTAGTGCCGAAATTCGTCGAACAAAAGGTGTAGCTTTTGGGCTATTTTTGTCGTCCTTCGAGATGGGGTCTTTGATTCGGTACAACCCAAAGAATTTTGAAATGGTTTGCGTAGATGCTTCGGGCTTAAGGGCTTGTTTTCAGATGTTGGCCTTTTTTCTTTATTCGTGGGATTCCATTTTTCGGGTGATTGGAAAGTTGCAACGTCTGCAATATGCTTTGCCTAGGCTGACACCATGTTTCCGTCTCCAGCCTGGTGGCCTTTCGGGTCTTCCCACGACGCCCCAAAGCCCAAAAGGAACATCATCATCTTATATAGACCTGGTACCCTAAACAACCATTTTTTAATGAATGTTTGGTGAAACAACCATTTTTAATGTAAAGATTTGGAATCATCCAGTTGAAACAACCATTAAAAAACTGGTTGTTTAGGGTACCAGGCAGACCCCCGCTGGGATAATCAAAGGATTCTACCGTACTCCAGAGTGTTCATGAGCTATTTGGGAGTTGAAGATGACAGTTATATACAGTTATACTATTCCCAGATGCTCAATGGGGCTGGTATATTTACCTACATATTTACCCCCAAAAAAACTAGCCAAATGTAGGTGTTTTTTGGCCATACATTGAGCATCTGGGATGGTTTAAATAGTAGAAGATAGTCAGAGCTCATGGCCTATGACCTCAAAAAAACCAATCTAGGTGGTGGTTTCAATGTTTTTTTATTTTCACCCCGAAAATTGGGGAAGATGAACCCATTTTGACTTGCGCATATTTTTCCAGATGGGGTGGTGAAAAACCACCAGCTAGCAATCATTTCGAACATCATTTGAACGCCACATAGGTTAGAAGGGGAGGTCTGAGTCTAAGACGACTTGACAAGGTCAGGTCTGTTTCAACAAAAACACCCATACTGTACCATCCATGGGACTGGTATACTTGCCTGCATGAATGGTTGATTGTAAATATGTCACACATGGATGCATCATGGATGCTATGGGACAAATCTCCTCGAAACTTGGGGAAATCTTCAAAACCCATTTTGAGCAGCGCCTTTTTTTTTGTTCCAAAGTGGTGTATTCAACCATGGACCACCCCACCTACAAAAACAAGGGGGTCAATTTTTTATTTGAAAATACACCCCCCCCCCGCCCGAAAATGAACGAATGTCATTTGACGGTGGAACTTCACCACTATGCTTGTGACTGAATCGACGGGTGATTTAAAGAGTGTCAACACATTTAAGCAACAACAAAAAACACCTGCAAGGCAAAAAAAACTGTACATCTAAGGACGTACAATATAGGATATCACTTACTTTTTCTTAGATAATAACTTTCGATGATGCCAAAGTGATTGATCTTAATCATCGAATGATCGCATGCGTTTTTGTTTCACAATTCATTCGGAAACGGATACCATATGCCATCCATGCATGCATAAGTTACCTCAGTACCTCCATGTAGTTGATTTTCATATATTTTTATGGCAAATGTAATATACCTGGCTATTCTTTGTGACCCTTTTTAATGGCTAAGTGACCTCCAACTAGGGGATGAAAAGGTCACTTTGAATCACCTGGTAGCTATATATACCAGTCCCATGGATCCTATTGGAAAACAGATTGATTCCACCTTCAATGGTCGAATCCGCGATGCGATGACAGGTGGTGCCTGACAATGAAGAGACCATTTTGGCAACGATGAACCTCGGGGTGCAGGGGTGCAGGGGTGCTGTACCAGCGGTTTGCTGGGTATCAGGTTTTGGCATAGGTATGCCAGATGGACCTTGGGGGGATGTTTTTTTCTCAGAAGGTTCGAGATCATCTTCCAAAAAGATGGATCATGTTCAAAAATATGTATACCTTGACATCATATTTGGAAGTTATCTTTTTCAGTTCCATATTATATTGTTCCAATGATATTTGGAAAGATATATATCCTAAATCAAATGCCTAAAGCAAACAAACGATATACCTTGACATCAATGTTTTTCGTTTTTCTTTGCATTTGATTGCCCAATGGTGATGAGGGATTGAGAGACGCTCCAATTATCCGTCCACCGACTCTCGAGGAAAACTTGGAGCGAGTCCAAGCTATGTGATGTCGTCACTTGGCGTCCGCCCATTGGTGGAAGCCGGTGAAGCTGGGAAGTGTTTCTGAAGTGCCTGCACTCACATTGAAGAGGTTTCAGGTGCTGGTTGGTTGGTTGTCAGAAGTATTTTCTGGTCGGACAAAAAACATGAAATTATTTGGGTAGATAGATGTATAGCCTCGTATTCTTGGAGAATCTCTCTGGACAAATGAGAAGATTACCGTGAATTTACGGAGGTTTAAATTGGAGCCGTTTTTGCGAGCATTCCCAACCCATCCGGCAAAACACCTCGCAACGATTTGCAAATTGGATGAACTCTGGAGGCTTGTCACTGCTTAGATATCAAATCCTAGGAGTCCGGGTTTTCAGGAGAGATAACCTGCGGAGTTCCCCGTTTTGGAACCATCGCTTCGCCGCAACGCCCAAATGGTTAAAACATGTAGCCGCTACTCAATAAATTTACAAAGCTCCAATGCCACAGCCAAAAGTCTCGGGACATCTTCCTGTGAAAAAAAATCCACGATTTGGGCGGATCTCAACCCTAGGTTTTTATTGTTTTTGATTGAAACCAGACATATTTTCAAGACATCTCCGTTTCACGTAAAAAAGTTCGAAACACCACCCCCACATGATTCCAAAGTGATTTGATATACATGCTCTCAGCTATTTTCTCTTAGGAGATCCTATCAAAAATTAGAACAATGACCCAGCATTTTGTTGGCAACAAAAATCTGAAAGCTGACCCTCAGAAGGTGAAACCCGATGACCACCGATGAGCACGCTGAGGTCTTCACCACGGGTGGCACCGGCTTTGGTCCGCGCGATGTAACACCCGAGGCTGGGAAACGGTACAACAGTACTCATGCAAGGTGGGCCCCCGTTACGATTGTTATAATACCCCTGAAAATCAATATGGAACCCCAAGTCAAGTCATGAAGGTTTGGTTCAGATGATTTTCCGGATTTCCATTGGGTGATTTTTGAGGTTCCATGTTAATTTTCAGGGGTGTAAGTGGAGTAAGAAGGCTTCTATAAGTAGGGTGAAATCACCCCAGGTACCCAGTTAGTTATTTCCGGCCATTTATAGGGGGTATAACTCCATTTAGCACTAGTAGGGGTCCAACTTGTGGTAACCATGCTGGAATATTTTCACCTACATGAATGACTTCAATTTATGGTAAATGTAGGTATACATATTCCAGTCATGGGAGCATTTGGGATGGTTTGATGCTCTTGTATGGGACCCTTTGCATCCCATAAAGATCCATTTTTTGTAGGTTTTTGTTTTACCTACCTTTACAATAGTTGGATTTTGATTGTTTTTAAGATAGATCTCATCCGACCCCCTAACATGGAGGCCACGCGTCGCCTGGTGGTGCGCTTGGCAGAAACCTTATCCAGAGCAATGGCCTGGCAAACGTCCTTGCTGGAGCCACGTAGCATTTTATCACGGGGTGTTTGTGGCCTTACACGTGAACAGGCCCGGGGGTGAACAGGCCCGGGGGTTCATGGCAAAATGATAGTTGCTGAATACCCCAGTGAAGTCTAGCGCAACCCCTGGAAGCATGATGGTTGGAAGAATGCTTTCCTTTTGTGCAGGTAAATTTTCTAGGCCTATGTCACATGTTCCTGAAAAAATGATGGTTGGAAGACTAGTTTACTTTTGCGAAGGTAAATTTTCAGGAGCTATGTTAAACTTCGGGGGTGTGTCCTTGAATCTATTGTGGGGGTTAGAGGTTGGACCCTTAAGGGGTCAGATCGGCGATTAGTTTTTGAATTGTCTATGTGTGGCTCCTTTTCAAGAAGGCTGTTGCTGAGATGAAACATCAAAAACAGTATCATAATTAAAGTATGTTATTGATATTGCTATTGCTCTTTCTATTATGCAGTATTGCTTTTTACCCAAAGGGTCTCACCCTCACAACAGCATCACAGACACCTCAAAGCACGTGATAGGTGTTGATCGTCAACCTTCCTGGCCATCCCAATGCTGTGCGACAGTGCCTAACCGTGCTACTGCCAGTGCTGCCACATTTGTTGCGAATGCTTGGGTGATGCAGCGGCAAATCCAACATTTGAAGCGCGAAAAAAGGCTGAGAAGCTTCCTTCAGAAAATGTAGGTTGGTGGGGAGTGTGGTCGCAAGACAAATGGTATGAGTTTTGGATATATTTTGATGATTACCCATGATTACCCTCCCTGAAACTAACGGCAAAAGCACCCGCAAATTGATGGTTGGAAGACGGATCCCTTCCTTTTGGGGCCCGTCATGTTTTCAGGTGCGAAGTGGCTGTTAGTTTCAGGGAGCCATTGTGACCCTGTCGGATGTAACCACCCCTTGGTTTACTAGGTGGTGGGTGGTGGTTTCAATTATTTATTAGTCGCACCCCGGATCGCTGGGGAAATGATCCAATTTGATTCATATTGTCAGATGGGTTGAAACTACCAACTATAGTTGATAATAGCTTATAGTATTTGACATTGTCACTGGTCATTCCCTTCAAGACTCCCAAGCAAACCAGCTAGCTATGTATGAAAACTCCCTAGGACAGTTGGAGTCTAAGGGATGACTGGGCTTGTGAGGTTTGGGTGAAGAGGAATGTCTCTGTGATGTTTTGGTATCACCTATTTGCATCCATTTTGCCATTTGCATCGATGCTGCCGGAAAACAAAACCGTCCAATTGCACATAGGGCATCGTTCCAAAGAAGGCTGGAAATTGTTTTGTTCTACTCTTTTGCATTATTTAACTATTTAGACACCTTTCCCATGCATTGGTTCATCATGACATTTGCGATGTATAGTCTAGTATAGTGCATAAGAACAATTATATAGATGAATGCTATTCATTAGACCCTCCAATGTAGGGATTTGAACCTGTACAGCAGGGTTCTTAGGGTACTATACGTTCATATATGTATATATATCCCAAACAATACCTAAATAAACAATACTATCCCAGATGCTCAATGTATCGTATATTTATTTACCTACATTTATCATTTATCCCTCAACACTACCCAAATGTAGGTACAAAAGCTGTACATTGAGCATTTGGGTATGTTAGTATATCTCTAAATCTGTGCACCACTCTCAGCTCATATTGGTTGTTCATGACCGAGGTGGAACGTGATGTCTGGAACCTGGGAAAAGCTTTCAACAGCTGGTTGAAACGAAGTGGATGGATGTTTGTTTTTTAAACAAAGAAGCAATGGAAATCACAGACGTTTTAGACTTAATAGGATCCACATATATATATATATACATGGATATGTATCTATACATATAATTATATATTTATATATGGCATTTATACCTACATTTTACCTATATAAACATATCCAACCACAAAAAATTGCAGGTAAAGATAGCATTTTTTCAGAGATCCGAAATGGATTCTATGGGGATATTTTGCGCCCCCAAAGCTGCCCTTTCCCTCAGCCGGAAGGTTCAACGCATCTTGGAAGCTGCAGAACCGCGAGCCAGGTGATGGAAAAGTTGAGAGGTTTTGTACCATGTGTGTGTAGATGGCTCGATTGCGAATAGATGGATGGATAGATGGATGGATGGATGGATGGATAGATGCTATATTTTTATCATTATTTATGATTCATCTAATTTATAAATATATATATATATATTTATTTATTTTTTTGGTCTGATCCTCCAAGCAAGAAAGTTCCTAAGAATCTTCCAACGTACCCTTGGAACATACACCAGTCTTTAACCAAGACCTTACGAAGAATTTCCTTTTATTTGGGGTTTTGAGGATGTTTCCCGGGATATGCTATAGGGGTATGTTGGGGTTATCTTAGGGTCTTAGAAAGAGGCATGTATTGGGCACAGGTAATTGAAAGTTTGTAATGGACGAGAAAAGACCCATCATCGCATTTTCCAATTTCTTTTCGCGACGTTAGTCGACGGCTGGTGTTTAGGGGTGGTGAAACCTAAGGGGAAGCCGCACATGGAAGGCTGTGGCAACATGCCTAGGGTTGAACACCATCCCGAGAAGTATCATCAACAGTAAGGCCTTCTTTTTTGACCAGGACATTGGACTTCAAAGTTGCTTCTCCATCAGCAGCTCCAAGTACTTTGGAGGCGATGAAGTGGGGAGCCGTTTTCCGCTTGAAAGTTGGAAACACCGCAAACGGGGGCCCCTCTGAAAATAGGGAGTTTCCCGGTAGACCCATGACGGATCCATGTATATATGGTATAGTTACCTACATTTGTTTCCAAGTATGATGTATTTACCTACTGTACATGTACATTTGGTTGATCTTTATGGACCATATAGGGAAACATTTTCCAGCTATTGTTCAAGGGCACAGTGTTAGTGTCAGGGAGTATAACGGCCACTTCAAACCTCATCCGTAAAAGCAAACAACAATTTCAACCTACTGCATTTACAAGGCCTTGTAAAGTGAATCGCCAGGATATCCCGCAAGCCGTATTTGCAAAGCTGGAAATTATTACGCCTCTTCCAAATCAGTCCCAGGGTTCTTCTCAGATATTGTAGTCCATAGGATGCACGGGACTGGTATACTGTATTTACCTACTAATTTACCATCAAAAGATGCCCCCTATGGTATACTATTAGCCCTGTACCATCAAAAGAAATCAACCACTCGAAGTTTGGTACATATACCAAGTCACGCAACCTTGGACTCCTTATGGGGGTTTCTTGCTATCCCCCTCGCTCTCTGGCGACGCCAGGCCACGGTGGACTTGTTGCAGCTGCTGTCGAAGTGTTGCGACGGCGAGGAGAATCGAACCCGACGTCGAAGTGGCAGAAGTTACATCATGGGTGGAAGCTTGGAGGATCATCTCATGTATCGTATATATATATATATATTTACCTACATTTGGTGGATTTTTTATGGTTTTCATGTAGGGAACTATATGCCAGTCCCATGGATTGTTTGGGATAGTAGTTGGAAGAGTAAACCCTTGCACCCCCTGAAACTAACAACCTAACAGCCAGTGGTTCGCCCCTGAAAAATCGGCCCAAAATTGCCCCAAAAGGAAACAACGAAACGACTGGATCGTCTTCCAACCATCCTTCCGCATAGCAACCTCAGAATTCACCCCAAATTCATAGTTCTTTTTGGAAAGGAGAATCACCCCCCAAAAAAATACCATTAAATTCAGGGTTTTAGAATGTGTTTTTTTATATAGTCATTTGCCCCAAGATCATTTTCTATATTTTTGGGCTCCATTGAGTTTTCGGGGCTAGGTCTTGATGGTAACAGATTTGCTTTATAGCGTTAAGAGCCTTCATTCAAACATCCTCAGAAACCTCTCGTTTACTTACCGCTTAGGGGTGAGAAATGGCTTGTAGCAGTATGATGTACAACCATTAAAACCATCATTGACATTGGAGTTGCATAGGCTGCTAGTAGAGTTGTTGAGGAGGCATCACCTTACTCAAAAGTTTCCAACTTATTTCCTTGGATGATCAAGTGGCCAATTTGTAAGCTGGACTGATGTTACCAGGTGAATGATAAAGTATGCTTTTGCTGGCGATATAGTCATCACCCCTTCGTCACCAAAAATAATCATCGGGACTTCTGTTTTGTCCTGATGATCCAAGTGAAGCAAGCCCTATACTGCTAAAATGCAATACTAACGTCTAGAAACTGGTGGTTTCACCGTGTATGTTTTTTCCTCGTTCGTAAAGCCATATCATATCTGAAGATATCTGAAGTATATAAATGTAGTTACTACTTTGCTGAAAACACCCATTGAAGGCGGGCCGGCCACGCTGACCAACTCCCCCCCCGTGGCCCTGGCAATGGCCAGGAGTTGATACGCTTGGCAGAGACAGGACGACGTTTTTGGCATCAACTGAGTTTCCAGGAGGCCATCGGAGGGGGACCTAGGTTTGTCAGGGTGCCGGCGCCTGCCCCCCGGTTCACAGCGAGCGAATGGTCTATATCCAATTTTTATGAAGGGTGTCCGATTATATACCCTCCCTGAAACTAACACAGCCCGTGAACAATTATGATTAGAAGATTACTGTCCTTTTGGGAAGGTAACTTTTCAGTGGCTATGTTAAACTTCAGGAGTTTCAGGAGCATATTCATTTGTATGAAGGGCATCAGTTTTTAACCTCCAATACATCCGCTGGTTTTCCAGTGTTTAGTAGCAGGACTCAAGGGTGATACCCATCTTCAAATGCACAAAGCTTGGAGTTTTGCTACATTTTGTTGGCAACTGTAATCGATATGGTCGTGTTTCAACATGATGTTTTATTATCAATCCCTTTTTTTGGGGGGTGCAGACTTCATAGTTTGACTCAAAAAAAATCGGTTTGAATCTGAAACACCTGAGATTCCGAGCAACCAAATTGTGACCCAAAAATACGAAAATAATCGAAAATAGCTAGCTCCTCGTCAAAAGAGGTGTAATTTCCAGGCAACAACTGCTCTATAGGTGGTTTCAATCATTTGTTATTTTTTCACGACTGTATTTGCGGAAATGATCCAATTTTACTATTATTATTTTTTCAATTGCTTGAAAACACCAACTGGTGCTTACCGTCCCCGAAACTAATATAGCACCCCAAAAAATCACATCTCAAAATTAAAGGGAAAACAATTTTCCAACCGCAATTTTCAGATGCTACTGTTGATGGAAGAAATCCTGCACCACCTGGGATCTATAAAACTTTTTTCCATCAACAGTATATTAGCTTCAGGGAGTCTAATCCTGCACCAAGTTGATAGCTAACATACTGTTGATAGAAAAGAACTAACTGTAATACATCAAGGATACTGTCGATAGGATATCCCTGGAAGTATGTTACAGTATATACCTATGCTCCATCAACTGCATCAGTAACATACTGTTGGCTTACTGCTTCAAACTAAATGGCACGATCTGCAGATCTTCCTTCCGGCTCTTTGATCTAGGTGTTGGACCGAGCAGCTTTGGCATGTCCTGGGCAGTCACCAGCGTGGTTGAGGCAAGGTTTTTGGCCCGTTTGAATACGAGAATTGATTCAAAATACTCCAAAAAGTGGTTGGTGATAAAACATGGCCCCATAAACCAGGTTTTCGGAATTTGAGGAGTTAATTAGATACCAAGTTTTTGGCGTTTCTTGGTGCTATTTTGTTTCTCTTTGCTTAACCGTGGTGAAAAATCGACGACTTTTGGAGATAGCTGGACTTCTCTAGTTTTCGCCCCCAGCTCCAATGACATAAAGCCTTTAACATCCTGGTCATATGAAGCCGTTGGGTTTCATAATCCATTAAGCTATTTTCAGGGGGAGGCATAGATCATTAGATCCT
Source organism: Breviolum minutum Mf 1.05b.01 (assembly GCA_000507305.1). Lineage (NCBI taxonomy): Eukaryota > Dinophyceae > Suessiales > Symbiodiniaceae > Breviolum > Breviolum minutum. The sequence continues at coordinate 9,646 of DF243810.1, read as the reverse complement.
CATGGAAGCATCCTCCAAGTTCTAGTCCTTTTCATGGCTGTTCAACACAACCTCCCTGGAGACATATATGTATACCAAGGAAGAAACAAAGCTGAACATAGCTGTCCTTAGCAGGAAAAAACGGTGATTAAACAACGACTATATCCATCCCTTCTGAAGGCTGGATATACCCAGATTGAAGCACTGTGCTTTGTAGGACAGATGCTGTTCTTGGAAGTGGGGAAGCTCGTTGGGGACGGGTCGGTTGGGAGTAATCCATACTAATCCTAGGTGGTGGTTTTACATATGTTTTATTTTCACCGCTATTTGGGAAAGATTTCCAATTTGACTAGATTTTTCAATTGGGTGGTTCAACCACCAACCAACCAGAATCCCATCTCTATTGACGAAAACCGACACCGGAAAAAAATCCGCGGTGCAAGGACACTTTGCAACAAATCTTAGTGAACCAGGGAAAAAAACCGTTGGAAAAGTCCACCAGATGGGCACTGACACGGCCGTCATTGCTGGTTAAATTTTGATGGGCCATGTTAAGCCTAGGGACTCCTTTTGGGGGATTGCTTGTGGATATGCCTGGAATAGTAAATGACATAAATTACAATTAACTACCCACCAACGGTTGCACTATAACTATTGTATACTTTTCCACTACGACAAGAATTGGATTCAATTTCCCCAAAACTCCAGCGACAAGAAAAAAATCAATAGGAGGGAGGGACCATGATTTTGTCCAACCAGGAGGTGCCATTTGAACAGCACCACAAAACTCCAAGAGCAAATTGATTCATCTAGATTTGGGCAAACGATTTCACAACCAAATCGCCGGGCCGTATTATGCTTTTTGTTGTTTTGGAAAGGCAAACCGAAAACGATTTTGGTTGGTCTAATTAATGTGTCGTGAATGGCCACATTGGATGGCGTTCTTCCAAAATGGAAAATCCAAATGTGGTGAATGAAGGCGGGCGGATTTAACCACAGCTATGGACCTATCTATGGACCATTTGGAGACCCTTACCCTTACCTTCCAGTAAACTAACATGGCTGGGTGGGAAATTCAGTATTTTTTTTTATAATGAGATGCATCTTCATTCAGGGTGTTTTTTTTCTATTGTCATGTTACACCCCTGAAGTTTAACATGGAAGCTGAGAATGAACCCCTGGAAAGGGAGATTCCTTTTTGGCAACCATTAGTTTCAGGTTCCATGTCCCATAGGATCCATGTATGGTATATTTATTTACTTACATTTACCATAAAAAAGCAACCAAATGTAGGTAAATATGCCATACATGGATCCCCTGGGTGTTAAACTTCAGCGGTGTAGTGTATTTTTCGCTGGTGTGCATCTTAACTTACCAAATGATCAGCATCTCGTCAACTCAGGTGCCGGATGGACTTTTGCACTCCACCGAGCGCATGTAAGGCATGGACTGGGGGACTTAAAGACAATGGCACACTGATTCATATGTCTAATGATGCTCATCATGCTTATCATCATCATCATCATCATCATCATCATCATCATCATCATCATCATGTTTATTATCATGATCATCATGTTCATTACCATCAGATTCATAGTGCTCATCATCATCCTCATGATCATTATCCTCCTCATTTTCCTCTTCCTCTTCCTCATCATCCTCATCATCGTCATCATCATCAGAGTCATTTCATGTCATCAATGTAAGTGCAGTAACTACTGTGACTATGACTTCTATACCACTTTGACTAATTCATAGTTGCTGTTTCCTTTGGATTCTTGAGCATGGTACTTTAAAAAGGCAAGTTCCTAGCAGCTTGCGGGGCCACTGTGGCTGCCGTGGGCGCTTGCTTGTCAGAACAGCCTTCCAATTAACTGGTTCTTGGAAGATAGCCCACTAGGAAGTTAGAGACTACCACTCGGTTCCTAAGTGCCTATCTCAAATCTCCCAATCTCCTTCCCCAAAGATAAAAGATTCAACATGTATATAATATTTTTTTCGACAGCAAAGCTGTGTTTTCATGTATTTTTTGCTGCGAAGGAGTCTGGGAATCACTGGTACTACATGGCTATGTGAGTTGATCTGGGGCTGTCCCCCCTCCCAGGATTCCAGTGGCGAAGTTTAAGAGGGACTAGAAATAGAAAAATCCTTGTGGTGACTGTTGGCAGGGGGACAACCCAATATATAAGAAAGTGGTGAATCCCTGAAAAGGACATGAGGCAGTCATTCACAAATTTGTTCAAATACATGCTATATACTTCCGAAACCATTATTTTGGAAAAAATGGCTGTGGGGTGATGCCAAAGAAATGATGTTTATTCTAATGAAACTACATTCCAGGCGAAATATATATATATATATATATTTTTTTTTTGAGGTTCAGGGAATCATAGATATCAATGGCATCAGAGCATGTAACTACTGTAACCCCAAGGTCTCTCAACTTCTTCACCATCCAAAAAATCATTGCACCAAATGTTTCCCTTTCTGCTTGCAGGAATTCAGTCCGTGATTGCGTGGCCGCAGTGCATCCCAGCGAGTTGCATGGGATTGAGATACAAAAATCCAGGGGAGAAAGTTATGGCAGCATGATGCAGCATGCAAAGCGTAGCAGGTTCTTCCAAAGTCAGGACTCAGGACATATGAAAAAAAATGAACACATATCATGTTAAGAGCGCGTACGGCATATGGAATGCCATGGTTATTGCTGGAAGTCAAGTCAAATCTAGTGCATTTTGACTTTCTCTCCAGGAACCTCAAGAAATTCATGGGACATGGGATGTTCCAAAAAAACATGTACGTTTGGACGTATGACCATCATGATTTTCTGATCCACTCATATTTTCTGACAGTAAACTCCAAGCCCCAAAAGACATGACGCCATAGGATATATATGTATATATATATTGTATATTTACCTACATGTCGCATAAAAACCAACCAAAATGTAACAAAAGTAGGTAAATATACGATACATGGGATACTACGGGCGACGGTTGATTTCTGTTTCGGTTCCCATTGTATGTTGGGAGCTAAGGGGGGGAACAGTTCGCATCTTCCACCAACCAGGAGAGGTTTCGAAGGGGAGACCCAACGTGAAGGGAAAGCTCTCTCCAAATGGTTTATGTTTATTTGGCCGCATCATTTTCATATTGACAGATCGTTTCATATGTTAGCGATTCATGTTCATGTCTTGCACACATGTATATACGTAATGCACTCCCTGAAACTAACATAGCCCCTGAAAATAGGCCATCGCAAAAGGAAACTAATGTTCCTACCATCCATTTTCAGGTGCGAACTCTTAGTTTCAGGAAGGGTAGTACGTATGTTTGTCTTGACGTCGCATTTTTGGTACCTATAGCATTCCCGGTATAACGACCCCGTCCCCTTTTTCTGTCTGGTTTGAGGTGTGCAAACGCAATGGATCAGTGAGTTTGGTCTCTGGTGCCGGAGGCCACCCTTGCCGTGGAGAAGTTGGAGATGAGTTTACCCTCCCAAAACTAACAGGTCGCACTGCCCTGAAGATTAGCGGCTGGAACATAATCATGGGAGGTTTGGAAGATCATTTTCCTTTCTAAAGAATGATTTGTAGGTTCCATGTTATTTTCTTCCAGGGTGTAGCACGTGAAAAATGACGCTTGGAACACTACTTATTCGTTTCAGGGAGTGTACTTTGAATCGAAAGGGGCTTGCAAAAAAAAAATCCACCCGCAAAGAAAACTCCAAGCATTTTCCCGAAGTTGCAATGATTGTGTCCCCTTTTTTCGAGGTGAATGATCAACCTTTGTGTTTGATGATGTTGATACACTGGGGTTATTCATGTAGCAATGCCTATGTTTGGCTGCGGTCCACTCCGGTTCAACATGGGGTTCAGTTGAGCGGAAATTGTGGTTTTGTTTTGTACCACTTCAATCCACTTCTGGCAGTTGCAAATTTGATTCATTCACCTCGCAAAAAAAAACATGACACTATAGAAAAACAGCCAGTCCTTCCATTCTACTCCCTACCGGCTCTTTCGACGAATGCCGTTAGAGTCATGTTTAGAGGGCGTCTCTGTGAGACGGCAAGGAGCCAAGCCCGACAGAGAGAGAGAGAGAGAGTAAATTGCTAACCAAAAAACATATGCTACATCAATCCTAAACAATAATTATCACACCTGATTTTTTTCTGGGCTTAATTCGTTTTTTTTCATTTGGAGAATATATACTTCAATTTTTTCCCTTGCATCGAACCTACTTCCAGAAGCAGGATGGTTTCCCTTGACCATTCCCCCACAGGTGTGGAGCAGAAACTACCTGCTGAACATTGTCCCTTGGGCTTGGGAGGTTTTAGGAAAGCAAGTTGGCGACGTGAAAATTTCCATCTTTTTTTATCCCTAAAACATCCTAAAAAACCGGCGGTTTCCAGTTGCCGAACAAAAACGGTGCGAAATCCTATGTTTTTCAGGGGATTTGTGAAATTTGAATGTTTAGTTAGGATCACATTGAATAATATATTGGATGAAATCATGTAAAGAATGGCCAAGAAAATTATTTGATGGACTTAGATGCTGAAGAACCTGACCGACCTGAACCTTTCAAAATGATGCTCAGGGAGGTTCATGGAGCTGTTTGATGGTAGGGGTGAGAGAAATTGCCTTACAAAGTGCACACAGAAATCCTATGAAGTCAAGCAACATTGGTGTCCCTGGTGAGTCCCAGATGAACTTCCCAAGCTGGCATACAGATCATCATTATCTACAGCTTTTCGGGCCTTGAGGATTTAGATTTTGGGAAGATGACACGAAGATTTGTGTGTCGTTCCCCGGGACCCCAACAAGCAAGCAACCCACAAAACACACGATGGTTGATTCTGGGACTAAAATCGCTCATTTCTCAAATTACACTTCAGTAAACTAACATAACTGTGGAAAATAGACCATTTGAATCCATTTGAGATGCACCATATGAATATATGTGATATATTTATAAATATATACATATATATTCATGATTGACACATCATATCATGTTCATCATGAGATTCGCAGTTCTTATATATGTTGACATATTGCACTCTAAATTCAAGTCATGAAATTACTATCATCCATCAGGTGTGACCCCCTTTTAAAAGGCCAACAATTACCACCAGGATTTCTGTTGCAACCTCCAAGGTTTGGATTGGACCCTTTGTTGGGGTCCTCATGGCGAATATGTGGCGTAAGGGACACCCAGGAATCCGGGAAACAAAAACGAGAGCAGCTGAAAGGAACAAGAAATCCCCAGTCCCAAAAACACCACCGAAAAGAAACATAGCCCTTGAGAACACTTACCTTTGCAAAAAGAAAGTTGTTTTCCACCATCTCTTTTAGGGGCTATGTTAATGTTTGGGGGTGTTCATTGTTGAATTTTGTTGCACCCGAAAACTCCTCAGATTTAGTCGGTGTCGTTTTGGCAGCCCAAAACTCTTGCCCAGATTTTTCCATTAAGTCTATAGGAACATTTTCAAAAACTACCACAAGCATGATCTCATTTTTTCAATTTCGGAGTTCCCAAAGCTGCCAAAAATCCCGAAGGATATGGGGGTGGTCATTGCCATGGCGTAGTGCATGGAATTTGGAGGTGCCAATGTCTAGGAGGTTATGCTTTCAATCATTGGGTTTTTGTTCACCCCTTACTTAGAGAAAACCTTCCCATTTTGACGAGTGGCAAAAAAAAAAACACCAACTATACAGGTGTATGTTTTATAGGATCGGGAATCCCAACGATTGCATCATGGGTGGAGGGTAGTAGACCCAATGCGGGTTATTTGACGGTTTTTCACCTTTGCCGGGCCCAGGTTCACCGCAGTGAATGACTCCCAGCATACCGCGTCCGGGGAACCCCGCAAAATGGCATGGGGATGGACGTCTAACCCCCAAACCGTTTATAAGATTCGGTATGATTTGTTAGAATTTGTGGGTGAATTTCTAGATGATCCTTCTAACTACTATCAGTTGTCATTTTTGTATCTTGTATCTTGTGCTTGTGCCTTGATACCTCACCTCTATGTTCTTCAATTTACATATTGATACCAACATCTATAATAAAGAAGCGAGAAACGTTGCGAATGATACTGGTAGCAATATCTTCATGTCGGAGGCAGTTTTCCAAGACGGTGTAGAGGTCAAGAATTGGCTACCAGGACCTTGGTAGCTGCAATACTTTTGGGGTCAAAATGAATGGCACAGCCCCAAAAGCTAGTGAAAAACCTCGGGAACAAATCTTTGCATAAGAGATGTTAGTTACCGTATTTATGTAGATTATATATAAATTAATATTTACATATATAATCATTTGTAATTATATATTTACATATTTACTTGTTTGTTTATATTCATACATATATATATATACGTCTACTTATATATGTATCCTTGTTTTGGTCATTTGACCCTCACCCAACCCAAGGCCCGAGGTTTGTTGTATTTCAGGAGGATTCCTTGGTGCCCTTCATCCCCGAGGCTGGTTGTGACACCAACCCAAGCGCATCGACCACCCTTGGCCCAAGCCTGAGCCTGTCCCAACGGATCATAGGGAAAATGGTGGTATTTTCCCTTGGGATGGTGGGAAGCTGTTTAACCTGCCCTGTTGGAGCGAATTTAAAAGCGGATATACTTAGATGTCCCAGGAAGATAGTAAATGGTGAGTAAATGGGTTATAAGCTACTTATAAATGGGGTATATTGGCAATATTGGGGTTATAACCCATTTTCTAACCATTTACTAACTTCCTGGGACATCTAAGTACCCAGTGAATACCGACTATATAAGGTGTTGATTATTAAGGGTACAATTCCAATGGTAGCACACCATTTTCCCTATGAACAAATCACTGGCTCTTTGAAAACCTAAATGTACCTTCGGAACTTCGGGAAACAATCTGATCTTAAGAAATATTCAGCCCACAAGGCAAAAAAAAACACCTTTTGATCCTGTGGAATTTAATATTTGCCTTTCTACTTTTTGATACTCTATATTGTAACATGTACTGCTACTCCGATATTTAGATGTTGCCAAATTTTTAGCTATTATGTTTCTCAGCTCATAATGGCTTCAGAAACCCTTAAAGGTCCGGTGTGTCCGGGTACCGCAGATCATCCAGGTTGATTTTCTCATCTAAAGATTTGTGGCCCGGTGTTCACTTAAAAAAACAACCAGGGCGGCTCGACATGTGACAAAGAAGTTTGATGGTAAAAGGGGAAGCATATCAATATAGTTACTTATTTTATATTTACATATCGACTCAAACCACTATCTTCCAGGCGTATTGCCATTTCTTGAGCATGCATAGTGTATATATTATATATTATACATATATGTTATGTCGTATCTTTCAAGCTACTAGTAGGATTTCATCAATGAAGAGCTTTCAACTCGGTGGGCTCATAAATCTGTGACATGCTCCAAGGTTATTCCATTGATTCCTTTCCTGACTCCCTATTACTTGCCGTGACCTCAGCTTCAAATTGGGAAGATGGGCGTGCAACTTTCTGCAGATATTTTAGGGGGCATTCAAACGGCTAGGTTTGATGAAACTGTTGCCCCCCCAAAAAGGTGTGGTTTCAAGTTTCAATATGTTTTTTCCCACTTCTACTTGAAGAAGACTACCATTTTGACTATAGTGTCGTTCACATGGGTTGACATCACCAAATAGAAACAAACACATAGCTGGCTGTAGCTGGCTGCTCGGATAGGAGTGAAGAATCTGAAGTTGTTTTTTTTGCGAAAAATCCTGAGGGGTAACGTTTTGAAGCTATTTTAAGGAGGTTTTGAAAAAGCACATCTGAGCAGTTTCACCTTTAGGTTCACTTTTTTGGGGGTTTGGTGAAACGGTGAAAGTTGGACCTTTCGAGTCTTCCCTTTGTGTATCATGGTACGAAAAGTGTGTCTCTAATGTTGGGGGGATAATGGTTTGTTAAACGTTGCAGAAGGGGATTTGGTGAAAAGAAGCATGGTGCCAGTACCTTTTTTTCCCCATGGAAGTGGAAAAAGGGCTGCATCCGAAAGGTAACGATCCTATTGGAGGGACCCATTTTTGAGTTCCATGATTATGGGAGGAACTCCAAAAATGCTCTCCTGCTGATTTGTCAACGCACCTGAGTGGTGACAGTTGGGACCCCCTCCCCCCCCAAAAAAAAAGTCTAAGAAACAACAATTGGAAATTCACCGACTATACCCAAACAATCCATGTATGGTATATTTACCTACATTTAGTAAGTGTAGGTAAATATGCCATACATGGATGCCATCGGATATAGTGAATTTTAGGGTCTTGATGTATGTACCACACACCAAAAGAACTCATTGATCCTGCACCCAAATTCCGGTTGATGGAATTTCAGATCAGACGAAGCTCTTTTGATTGCCTTGCAAAAAAGCACACCACATGGCGATGGGCCGCTCGAGGGGGCTTTTTGCCTACGTGCTGGCGATTGGAGCATGCGCATTGCTTGCCTCAAACCTGGTGCAGAGCTTTGTCTCATCACCAGCAGCTTCAGCAAGGAACACTAAGGCATTGCGTGCTTTGCCACAGCCCGGAACTGACACTGAGGAGAAGACAGAGAAGGAAGATTTCAAGATGCCCAAGCCTGACATGGGTCTCATGAATCGTCAGGCACGAGTTGGAAAGTCCGTGGATCAGGACCGACGTGGAAACATGTGGTCTGTGGAGCCTCAGACCAGGATCAGAACGGATGATGAAGGTGAAATGTTGCCGGCTGGAATCTACTTCCCTGTTGTCATTGTCATCACCCTGGGCAGCATCATCTTCTTTGCTCAGATGACCGGCACAGACCCACGCTTCGGTGGCATGCTGGGCGATGATGCCCGTGGCATCAACGAGTGGGGCTAAGCTTGCGGTTGATTGGCCGGATGTGGGGACCCAGTCGCTCCTTTTATTCTTTGGAATATTTGGAACAGCACCTTCCTCACTTTACTATATGACTCATGTGTAACTAGTAAGACCTAGCAGGTGTCAATCCATACTGTTTTTTAAAAACAAATGACATGTTTTGCTTTTCCGGGGTCCTCAGGAGTTTTCACAGATTTTCAAGCCTTGGCAGGAGGAAGATCGGGGGTCTATCTCTCGAACTGTTTCTGTCCAGAAGCTTCTTCTAGCTGGTGGGTTCAAATGTTTGTTATGTTCACCCCGATCCCTGGGGAAATGATCCACTTTGACTTAATGGTTTTCAAATGGGTTGAAACCAACAGCTAGTCTTTCTTCAATCTCTGACTTTGAAGTTTTTCAGAGGGATTTGAGAATCGCAGCCACCGTTTGAAATGAGTTGATGCGTTTTGGAACGCAGTGATTGTGTGGCAGATGGTTGAAGATTAATTTTCGCATGATGACATTTTCGCATGCTTGAAACGGCAGGAATTGGCAGTTGTGCAAATTGACAGTTTGAGAATGGAAGGGTTTCATGGTGGTAAAGCTATAGAGAGGCATAACTATGGATTATCATCAACAATTTGGGAGTTTTGGTTGGTTACTTATCTTCCTTAATATAAGGGGGGGGTCCCATCATTAATTGGGAATTCCCTGGACTCACCCGGTCCAGCCAAGGTGTCCATCGCCTTGTGGAACCCGTTTGGCATTGTTGGGGAGTGTCAAGGGACAGCAGGCGGTTTTGAAACCCCCCAAAA
>DF243809.1:0-35107 GCA_000507305.1 Breviolum minutum Mf 1.05b.01 | reverse complement strand
TGGTAACTTATAAGTCCACTTACACGGAACTTATAAGTCGCTAAGTCCAAAGGCTTCCCAAAGTATCAAGAATTCACGGTTTTCACGGGCATATGGCATGTTCATGTGCAACACAACACTCAAAGTCGTTATATAGCCATGCACATGGCTTGTGAAACAACTTTGCACTCAAAGTCGCCCAAATCACACAGTTGAGGATCACCAGGCAAACAGCAGAGGTATTTGCCAACGACCTGACCACATTCGGTCTCGTCACGAGAGAACGCATTGGTGTGACAGGAAAGTATCAGACACTGTTTGAGGTCAGTCATCGTGGTCGTGTACCATTTTCCTCCTCATTGACGACAACGCAGAGATCGCAACTGACTTTTCCCAAAAGAGGCACGGTCCTGGTAGTTTCATTCATTTGAAGCTAAGGAGAAAACCTCAGGCTCCAGAAGGAATTCCTGCTGAGTCGTTTCTTGAGGACACGTATAATCTCGTGAAGGAGTGGTGCGAGGAGATTGCCGAGATTGATCGTTGAAAGGAGGGCAAAGACCTTCCGTGAGGATCAGAGGTTGCAATGGCAGAAATGGTTCCAGCAAATCAGGGTGTCGTTGCTACAACGCACACACCCCAAAGTGCAGAGGGTACTCCAATTGTAGATACCAGCACATCGTCAGATTCTCACATGGGTGATGTTAGGGGTATCAATCTAGCCCAGTTTAACCAGCTTAATCAGCAAGTTAGGATTGAGAAAGCACAGGTTTTGCAGCAACAACAAAATGTTGTAAATCTAACGGCCGATCCAATGATTCTTGCTGAAGCCCAAAGGGTTATAGCTGAAGTTCAACAGGAAGCTAGACAATCTAGAGACCAAGTCATTTCAGAAGCTAGGGTTTTCGTACAATCATCCCAGGAAATAGCGTCATTACAAGCACGTGCCATTACAAGGGATTTTCAAAGTCAGCTTCAGGTTGCACGTCAATTTGGTGTTCAAGCCAGGGATCAGTTACAAGATCTTAGTGCACGTTTCCATCAAGTAGAGTTGGAAAGAAATCAAGCTATCAAGACTTTAGAAGATACCAAAAGTAGTTTTGAGCATCAAATGAAACAAATGGTCGATAAAATGACAGTCCTTGAACAATCCCATGGTGAACTCCAAGCTATGAGATCAAATCAACGAGAGCTTCTTCATTCCAAAAACCAACTTGAAAGTGAGTTAGGGGAATTGAGGGTTGCGACGGCCAATTCAAATCTAGAGCTGCGTGAGCTGAGGGGTAAGACAAAACGATTGATCGCAGAGGTCAAGAGTAAGGATGAAACAATCCAGTCTTTTGGGACTCAAAGGGAATCTAATGCACAAATTTTCCCAGTTCCTTCAACACCTCCTGCCAAGCCCGGACATTGGTCAAACGTTGCATCACCTTCAAATGCCTTAGTGGTAGCGAGTGAAGTTGATAATGGCACGGCCCAGGCACAAAGCCTTGCTCTACTTCCTGAGTTGCGTTCAAGCACCGGGAAGGACGAGCTTGTTGTGGATGATCTTGTGGAAAAGATTGTCAATTTGGAAACTCCAGTTGTTCCACCTGTTGTTCAAGACCCAGCGGTTATGCAGTTATCAGACAAGGTTGATAAATTAACCCAGGTCTTAGCATCGGTGTTGCAAAGTGACCAATCAAGTTCAAAGTCCAATCGAGTTGCTTCACCCAAAGATGATAGAAGAGGGCAACCTCCAAGCCCGCCAAAGAGTTCATCGTCTTCGTCGTCGTCATCGTCAGAGAACGGTGGTGGTGGGGGAAAGGGTTTCTTAGGTGGTTCAAGATCGCCGTCAAAAGCATCCGAGGAATCCAGTCCAGGAGAGAATCCATCGAGTAGTTCACGCCATCATACTGATCCGTACAAATCAGAAAAGAAAGTGATGAGAACTAAAGCTTATGAAACTCTAAAACTTCCATCATTGCCAAAGAATGCAGCCGAAGCCAGGACATTCAAGAACACCATCTACAGTATGATTTGCAAGTTAGCTAAGACTGATGAGGGTCCTGTATTTGCATGGATCTCGGAATGCGAAAAGCCGAATGCCGGTGTCAATGATTCATTGCCTTACCCTCTCCTAGATAGAGTCCTTGGAAGTAAGTTGTTGGAGTTGTCAAAGTCGACCAGGTTTTCGATGTTTTTTCAATCGTTGCAAGAGAGTTCCCAAAAGATTGGTAGGCAGCCTAGAGGTCGATTGCTTCTTCACACTATTTTCGAGAAGTACAAAATGGAGAAAGATAGGGGAGTAGCTCTTACACAGCATCATCTTTTGTCGCTTAGGGTCACCGGGAATGACATCAAAGCATTGGAAGAGTTTCGAACAAAGTTTGATTACATCTACCAAGCGTTGGATACCGGGGAAAGGCCTACTGATAGTGCAATGAGAAGTTTGATGTTTGAGCAGTTGAAGAATCATCCAAGAATGGCGCTGGTAATTGACAAACTCCGAAATGCTTCTTCATCTTCGTCAAAGAGAACANTGGTAATTGACAAACTCCGAAATGCTTCTTCATCTTCGTCAAAGAGAACATCTCAATGGCTTTTTGAAAAGATGGTTGAGGTTTTAGAGATCCATCAGTTGGAAGAAAATACTCAGTCAGTTGACAAGAATCTTTCGCAGATGGGAACAAAAGTAAACGCAGCACCAAACAAACCAGACAAACCGGGGAAAGGGGACAAGAACCCAAAGGGTGATAAGGATTCCCATCCAAAGCCCCCAAAGCCTGACAAGCCTCCGAAGCCTGCAAAGCCTGAAAAACCTGACAAAGGGGTTGCGGAAGTAGATGCTGCAGCTGCCAAAGGTAAAGGTAAAAAGGATGACAAGAGCAAAGGCGACAAGGGCAAAGGTGATAAGGGACAAACTCCTTCCCCACGCCTCTCACCAGAGGAGAAAAAGAAAAGACCCTGCATGTATTACGCCTTCAACAGTTGCTCGAAAGGAGCTAGTTGTCCGTATCTGCATGACGATGGAAACAAGTGTAGTGGCGCAAAGCCAAAAGGCTTAGCCAAGAAGGATGAACCATCTTCAAGTGCAGGAGCAGCGCACGTGGTTGCAGGAGCAGCCATCGCGTCGTCGATCAAGGGGGCAAATGCTCAGACTTCGGCCGAGGACTCTGCATTCAAGGGGGCGGTTCGGGATGCTAAGAAATGGTGTGCAAGATTTGCCAAAGATCAAAAGAAGATTTCGAAGGGTAATGTATTTGAGAAAGCCTTTAGAGCAATCGCAGCTTTAGTCGCATGTTGCAATCCAATGACTGTTGAGCAACAAGGCTCCGTTTTTCGGGCGCTTAGCAATCAGGTTCCAGGAATGATCGGTTCGATTACAAGTTCCAACGAAACCCTTGACAATCCACGTATTAGTCACGAATTCCTTTTGGACACCGGGGCTGGTAGGAATCTTATCTCAAACAAGGGATTACCAGATGACCTTAAGCCATTCGTTGATGATGCACCAGAGAAAGTAAACTTTGCAACTGGTGGTGGAAAAGGGGCAAGTTCCAAAGCAATAAAGCTAAGGGGATCATTATCAGGAACAAATGTGTTTTACACTTTGAAGGATTGTCCAGCTGCGCTGAGTGTAAGATTGCAAGTGAATGGTCACCAAAGACCCTTTATTTGGCTTCCAAATCAACTTCCTTTCTTGGTCAAAGCCGACAGAGCTCACGAGATCACCTTCTTTTGCCCCGAATCAGCAAAAATGTATGCAGACAGAGTCGTAGAAAACGTTCCGATTCTTGCAGAAAGGGTAAGTGGAGTAGATATGAGTTCAAATATCCCACTTGCACCGGCTTCGTCATCATCATCTTCAGGTCCGCCATCGTCATCCGCACCTGGTCCATCAGACTTGCCAAGAGGCGAAGAACCTCTTAGGTTGAAAGATCCTGCTGTTCCACGTTTTGGGTCGGGTGAAGATGAGCTTGGTAAGATTGTTGAACCCATCACAGAAAAAGGGGATGAAGCTTTAGATTCTGAGGAGGATGAACGAAATCCGTGGTCACCTACTCTAAGAGTAAAACTACAAGAGGAAGCAAAGAGCTTAGGTCATCAGCTCACACACTTTCCCAAGAATTGCTACTGCCAGATTTGCAGACGGGGAAAAAAAGGGTCTGAAGGTGAACAAGCTTGTTTGATTTGCTATGATGAGAATAGTGGTTGTTATCAAGCCTTTCCGCAGACGAATCGCACCACTGACAACAACATCGCTGCACTTCAAAAGTTTGGTGGTACACGGGCCCATGGAAAAGCATTGTGTTGTGTGAAGTCGGATGCAGCAGGGGAATTAGTAGAAGCTGTAGAGTACCTAGGATGGCTACCGGAGCCAGGAATTCCTCATAATGATTCTCACAATTCCAAATTAGAACGTGGAATATAAGGTCCATTAAGGAAGGGTCGAGGTCCATCCTGTTGAAAGCGGGTTTCCCGCATGAATTGTGGCCAAGGGCGGTTGAGTACTTTTGCATTGCACATAGCTTCTCAAACCTTGCAGTACTTCATCCAAATGAGTCAGACGAGGTAAAGCTTGAAAAGTCATTGCTTACATGTTATGAAGCCGCTAACAATGGTGATCCATTCACAGGTTGGAAGATTCCATTTGGAGCATTGGTCTATTACAAACCCCCGAAACACAGAGAGCTTCCTTCGTTCAGTGCAAGAACACTTCCGGGCATTTTCGTCGGATGGAGGGTTGACTCCGGTTTCAAGCATCGAAACGTTCATCTGGTCTTAGACTATGATAGCATTAGGACAAATGCAAAAGGGTATGGTAGACCAATTCAAGTCTATTCCACCGAACTTGTTGAGCCTTCTGATGGAAACTACATTTTCCCTATGTTTGAAGCACAAGTGAACAAGTTGAATCTTTTCAAGCCTACTCTTGAACTTCCAGCAATTGAGCGTAGAGATGCACTGCCTTTTGAGGAAGGTGCACCCGCACCAACTGTTAGGAGAAGACGCACCTATGTAACCTTAGAAAGAGTTATCAAGTATGGTAAAACTCCAGGTTGCAGGGGTTGTGAAAGAGTAGCTGAGGGTGTTCCTCATACAGATGAATGCCATGAAAGGTTTCGTGATCTCTTAGAAAAGGATCGAGCGATTCCTCCTACACCAATGTCGGTACCACCTACTCCTGCGCCAGCTCCTTCAACACCAGTGCCTTCGACACCCGTCGTTCCAGCAGTCGTTCGTCAGGATGCCTCCCTGAGTTGCGTTCATGCACCAGGAGGGATGTCAGTTGTCAAGGGGGCCGTGGATAAGGAAAATGGTGACAATGTGGACTTTTGGGAATTTGATCATGAAAGATCAGCATGGAAAATGAACCATGTAAGACCCGAAAAAGGTTGTATACCCCAGTTGGTAAGAATTGTCCCTTTCAAGCAGATCAAGTGACTTCAGAAAGATGGACTGAATGGAAATGTAGGGGAAAGACTTCTTTCTACAAAGATGATTGGCAAGTAAGTCCTCACCAAAGAATCAGCTCGAAGAGTTGGGTAGGATCTACGTGGTTTTTCCCCAAAGAATCCATCAAGAAGGCATCAGCCAATGTTTCCGCATGTCAAGCAAACTTGAAATTGGTCCAAGATAACTTCAAGTTCTATCCGAAGAGATGTGACGAGTTCATCGCAAATTTGATCAGTGAATTTCCTGAAGATGATATCAAGTCTTTGGTGTCAAATGCAACTTTGGGAGTCTACGAAGTAAAACCTCCAAAAGAAAGAAGGATTCGTAAAGATGCTGATCGTTGTATGTTTGAATTTTGTTGCAGTCCTGAATCCTCGTTAGGAAAAGTGAATGAGCAAAGAGGGATCAAGCATTTCAGGTTGACGAAAGAAAATTCCAACATGTCTGACCTCCAAGAAGGGGAAAGTTCTAGATTGATGATGGCCCAACATCCTGGGGCGGATTTGTCGGGAAGTATTCCATGCGACCCTTGGTCGACATGGCAGCAAGTAAATGTTGCTAAGCATGGTCCTCCCTTCATCAAAGGACTCCGTCTAAAAAGGAAAGTCTCTCGTAGGATCCTCAAGAATTTCATCCAAACAGCAGAGCAAACTTTGGCATTGGGTGGACATATCGCCTTTGAGTGGCCAAGAGGATGTCATGGTTGGAAAATCCCAGAGCTAATTGCTTTCATCAAAAGGCACAATTTGTTTGTTGCTGAACCAGATGGTTGCGTTTTTGGCTTAACTGACAGTGAAGGTGTTCCACATCTAAAGAAATGGAGGGTTGTAACATCATGTTATTGTTTGGCTAAAGGGCTTGATGCACATAAATGCAGACATCCATCAGATTTCAAGCATTCAAGGTTGGAGGGTAGTAAGACAACAAAGTCAGCCTTCTATACACCCCAAATGTGCGAGTGCATATCTCAATGCCTTTACCCAGCAGATGTTCCTTTGATGCCAATTGAAATTCAAACTGCAAACGAACACGTGTCGACCCATGATCTGCAACTTGAGGACGTGTATGCAGGTATTCATCTCCTTCTGGAAAAGAAGGATTGGCATCGTCATGAGGGATCAGCAGAAGCAATCAAGAAAGAGCTTGATGGGGTTCTGGCAAATGGCGCGTGGGATTATTCCGAAGTGATTCCTAGGGAAGATTTGATGAAAAGAAAAGAGCCATTTAACATCGGAAGACTGATGACGATACTTTCAGTGAAACACTGGGAGAGTCCATCATTGAGAAAACTAAAGGCACGTATCGTCTTTAGAGGCGATGATATCCGAGATGGTGATGGGAATCTTGCTGTGTTGCTTGAATCAAAGGTAAATCCAGCAGGAATATCTGCCATTAATGCCAATTTGGCTTTCGGATCGTTGTTGAACAACGAAACTACTCAGTCAGATGTAGTACGTGCTTACCTCCAATCAACCTTGGGTACAAAAGTTCCTACATACCTTGAATTGCCCTCAGAGTTAGTTCCAAGTGAACATAAATGGATAAAGAGGCCACGCGTAAGGCTATGGAAAAGTTTGTACGGTCCCCCCGAAAGTGGTTACTATTGGGACAAAAAGTTTCGCGAAATAATGAAAATGATGGGTGCAAAGCACATTGACAGCTTTCCATCAAACTTTTGGATACCAAAGTACAAGCTGCTTCTTACATTGTATGTTGATGACATCATTGTGAATGGTGAAGCAACTAACCATGGACCTTTCTGGGAAGAGCTACAGCGTTATTTAGAACTTGACCCTCCATGTGATGTAGAAAGGGTATTGGGGAGAGAGCACCACATCGTCCGCGCGCAAACCACAACGACTTGTTCCTTCCAAATGAGAGAGTTTATTGACAATTCATATGAACTCTATGAAGAAATGAGTGGTAGGAAGTTGAAACCAGCTGCTTCGCCATTTGTTAACGACGGAAGTCTAACAGTTAATGATTGGGAGAGCCGTGGATCCTTATCACATCAAGCTTCAAGGATTTTGATGAAGATCTTGTGGTGCGCCCGGTTGTGTAGGCCGGATTTGTCAAAGGCAATAGCGGATCTTACTAGACGTTTGACTGTGTGGTCAAAAGCAGATGACATGAGGCTTCATCGTCTTATGTGCTACTTGTATGGTTAAAAGGATTTTTGCCTAACAGGGGTAATTGCGGACCCACAAGAGACACTTGTTTTAGCTTGCTACACTGACGCTGATCACTGTTCCTCACAAGAGGATACCAAAAGCAGCAATGGCATGTTCATGTGCCTGGAGGGACCCAATAGCTGTTGGCCATTATCATGGTCGAGCAGAAAGCAGTCTGCAACGGCACGGTCTACGACCGAAGCCGAGATGATATCTTTGGGTTCTGGGTTATTCTCAGAAGCAATTCCNGTTTTAGCTTGCTACACTGACGCTGATCACTGTTCCTCACAAGAGGATACCAAAAGCAGCAATGGCATGTTCATGTGCCTGGAGGGACCCAATAGCTGTTGGCCATTATCATGGTCGAGCAGAAAGCAGTCTGCAACGGCACGGTCTACGACCGAAGCCGAGATGATATCTTTGGGTTCTGGGTTATTCTCAGAAGCAATTCCAATGCAAGAATTCCTCGAACAAGTATTTGATAGAAAGGTAGAGCTAAGGTGTTATCAAGACAATGCTGCTGTGATTCAGATTGTAGAAGCAGGATATTCACCGAAATTAAAGCACATGAATAAAACCTTTCGTATCAATCTTGGTTCCATATATGAGTGCTTCAAAGAAGATGAAATGATGAAGCTATTGTACATTAAACAACATCCCAAAAGGCTGACCCATTTACAAAGCCACTACCAGTTGCTAAATGGGGAGAAGCGTTAGATTTGATGGGTGTGCAAAAAGTGCATTCAGAAAAGTCAGATTGAAAATGGTCATACCATTCTAGATTCTTCCTTGAGGTTGCCTTAGCCCAGAATGTATTGCAAATGTGAGTTGCTACAATGCACCACATCGCATCGATTCGTGCATCATCCCTTTTGCATTCAAGCATTCAGTGCAAATCCAAAAGGGGGTGAAGAAGAATTTGGGGCCATACAGCACTCCCATTCGGCATCGACCCCAGTTGTTGGAAACTCGGGTGATTCCCGTCTAGGTGTTACTGATGAGTCTGTATCACCAATAACTATGTGCTGTAATTCAAAGCTATGGTTATCCTAAAATTAGGATCCACCAGAAATACAGTTTGCGTTGCATGACGTACAGAACATGTATAGATCTTACGACATCGCCAATACTTTGGCTCAAGATTGCATCAAAAAGTGAGCGCGAGGGCGTTCGGCTTTGGTAACCTTTTTGCGCTCACATACCATGCTCTATGTTGGCAATGATTTCTGTCTTCAAAGATAATGCTGATAAAAAGGGTCGTGTTATATAAGAATACCTTCGTTACGTTCCATTTACAGTCTGTTTTTTGTATTAGGCCTTACATGCAACAAAATCCAGCGATTTCAAACCTTGTGACCTTTGTTGCCTAACATGGTTGTTGATGTTTTTTGTTTTGTCGCATGAGTCTGGAGAGTGATTTGCAGAAAGGCTTTGGACACGGTTGCATATAGAAAAAATGCCCCATGAGATTTGGCTCCAGCATAATTGTCTCGCTGTTGCGGATCTCCCAAGAGTTTCGTTGTATCGGACCCCTTCCATGATATTTGTAATGGTTTTGGTGCTTGGCACAGGCCCTACACAGATTTGGTCCGGTTTCACAAGTTCGCATTGAATCTACATCGTTTTGTTTGTTCTTTGTTGTTTGCGTTTCGTTCGGTTTGCGTTTTTGTCCCCATTTCCACGTGTGCGCATGCAAGGCCACTGTTTCGCAGAAACGCCTGCTATTTTGCACAATGTCAGTGGCGAACAGGAAATTGCAAGTCTGATGCAGATCAACCTTGGACGTGGCAAAAGTTTTGGCCATTTACCATTCAGCAGTGACATCAAATGTGATCACGAACTTGGACGCCCAGAATACACAAAGATTCATCTCGAAAATGTATCCATGTCACAACGAATTGATGCCATCCCGTGCAAACTTTGTGTTGTGCACAGCACAACTGTCATCTATACTCTTGTCCAGCATGACGGTTTGGGAGCGATGCTTGGCTGATTAAGAGTGAACTATGGGCAAACACAAAGGTTATTTTGACTGACTTTTGATTCCTTGAGAAGGTCCTGCCAACCCAAGCAAACATCCGAGCACAGAACGAACATGTTTGTTCTCTATGGCATGTCAGAAGAGGTCAATCTTTTTTGGTGGAGCAAATCACGGATATGGCAGAAAGACCTGCCATTCATACATCAGGTTGTGTCTATTTGTACGGGACACATGTATATTGTATGTTGATGTACTGGATATTGTAGATAGAATATTTACTGTAGATGCAACAACAAATTATTGTAACTTCTCAATAATGGCATGGAACAATGTAACAGGTACCGGATGAGCTTATGTGACAAATCAAATTGGTTGTGCAGACAGTGGAACATGGTGCCCGCTGTCATTCTTGGTTGAAACTAGTCTATTAGCCAAAGAGTATGTTTGGCAATGTTTTGGCAAGGAATGGACAAACATTTTGAATAAACATGTTCTTTCCTGCATTTGCATGTTGTTCAAACATCCTCCACTTGATGGGTGAACAAACGTTAGACCTATGGTCCTTATTGTGCAGAATTTGGTACCCTAAAAGCATGGTCGCAGAACTTAGGCGGCTTACATCCACTATCTGGAGCTTGGCCCTTGCATGGAACCGCTCCTTCTCTTTTGGAGGCTTTATTGATGTAGGAAGGACAAGATTTTGGGGTGCTGGTGTTTTTGGGAAAAGTCAAACAAGTCTTTATAGTAGTGCAAATTGCGCTAACTTGCCTTCATCAGCAGAGCAGTTGCGTATGCACAGTGCGGTATCGGCTCGAGGGCTTTGCGTGCGTGCCAACAAAAGTCGTTGATGCTTTTGCAGTCTGCAGTGCTAGCGGAGCTTTAAGCTGCACGGGACGCAATTGTTGTTGCACGGTAGTTTGTCTCCATGCAGTCAGTCCCCGCTCCATCGTCGCATGGAAGTCTTGATGAAGAAGGTGGTGACGCGCGGCAAGCGCATGATGCACATCGACTTGGTGGTCGAGATGGTGATGGTGCGGAAAGTGGTGATCATCGCGAGTACGCCACTCTTTAGCACCGCCGAAGATTTAGGCGGTGATAGTGATGAGGATGGGGCGGTGGGTCCGCCACCTCCCGAGTGATGACTTGGCAACGGTTGCATGACCCAGAAGGTGTGGCTAGGAGACCCTGAGGAAGTGGGGAAAAGCCATTGGCAGTTCCTGAAAATTTGGCTGCTTCATCGGCGCGTCCTGAAGGTACTCCCAATGCTGGAACCAGCTTGCCTGCAGGAGGCACAGAAGAACCAGCTGCTCCATCCCCTACTCCTCAAAAATATTAGCAGTGCTGCAGCCAGTTTGCTTGCAGGAGGCACAGATGGAACTGCAGCAACACCTCAGATGGATGGCTCTTGGCAGTCGGAAAATGCTCACCCTCAGGACCATATGATCTGAGCGATTTGGATACTGTAAAGAGCTTTGAAATAGTTGATGAAACTGACTTGCAGGCAGTCAAAAGTACTGCAGCAATGACTAATTGCCAGAGGCTGGCCTGCAAGAGGCCTGTATATAGAGGATGGGTTTTGGGCACTTGAACTAAGCAAGCAAAAAAGAAGTGTGTTGATATAAATTTCAAGATATGCAAAAAGATTTTGTAAATATTCAATGATTGTAAATTTTGACAGCTTTGCTTGGAAGCTGGCCTGTGGGAGGCCCAACTAACAAATGCTGTGCTTTTTTGTTTCATTGTTGCATTTTTTGTGCTTCTCACCCATCATTCCCATCAAATAGTCGGAAGAAAAAATCAGTTCAACGTGAATGTATTTAATGAATATATAATTCATCAACATTAAATGTGGATGTAACATTTATTGCTTTTTTCTGTGCCTGCTTGGAGTTGTAGTTGTTGTAATAGTTGTTGAGCACTAAGATCATAGAATGTATGTATCACACAACTTTACTACTATATATGTATGTAACGAATCCGACTGCTAGCCAATCATGTTGTGGTCTCGGTTTTGGCAGTGTTCTGGTGTGGATACGTGACATACGCAATAAGAAATATTTTTACTTTTACTATTTTCTTTAATGATGTAGAATCAATCGACTGTACACCATAAGTGTAAACCAATCTCAACCCAGTTGATGACAAAATGACGGCTTATGTAATTTGAGCCCAAAATCATTAATTACACCATACTACATGTTGACTCTTTTATTTGCTGGTTGTTTCTCGACATCATTGTCAAGTCGTGATAAAATCATCACTGGATGTCGCTGTTCCAGGAACGGAAAAAGACTGATCTGATCCGGGCGAACCTCGACACCCTCTTAAGTCTTATGAAGACTTACAAGGCTGCTTCCTCAACATTGTTCCTTCCCTATGCAGGACCCGTGACCATGACCAAAACCAAAGACTCGATACAGTTGGCAAATCTCATGGGTGTGAACTTTTATGTCCACAAGATTGGGGCAGACATTAGTGGAGACATCATTTGTCCTGCATGGTCCGCTCTTCCTGTTACCAGAAACGATCAAGCATTTTTCTTGCAGAAGGAGATAATGATTCAGCTTCACATGCGGAGATGCAATGGCTTCAGATGATTCTTTGACAAGCAATCTTATTCTCAGTCGTTCCCCGCCACCACCAAAACAGGGTGGAGACAGTGGAGACCAACCGCAGACAAAGTCTGTGAAAGTTCATATGGTTTCTAGGTGTGTATGTTGATGTCATTTTGTATGCTTGTTCTTATTTGCCTTTTTGTTTGCATAATATGTATGAGGAGTTAATGATTGTGTTGATACTTGATGCGGCTGTCCTCATTGATATATTATTTGATCCGTCTTTTTGGACAATATTGTGTTGGCTTAGGCTTAGGTGTTGACTTGTGAAATTGAAACTGTATGAAACTGCAATCAAACACCAACTATGACTATATGAAACAAAATTATAGTAGTAGCCAAACTATGTGTGTGTTTCCTACATGGACTGCGACTGTTCCTAAATTTTGCCACTTCAGGTATGGTCAGGCATCCAGCCAGAGGACAATTTAGAGGACAAGATTCAGAAGTTGAGTGATGCTGCGAAAAACTCAGCAAACCAGAAAAAGATTCGCCTTGAGAAGAAGTTGCTTGGAACAGAGAAGAGGTTGCAAAATATGCAGAAGAAAGGTGATGACATTACACAGATTGAGCAGCAGATCGCAAAAGTGAAAAAAGAAATTGATCAGCACTCGGCCACGGATGTAGAATGTGAGTTCTCAAGGTCAATTCCACTTTCTCGATTTCAAACAGACACAGAATTTGAAAGCAAATCATCACGTGCGAAGATGTTGGCGGAGAACATTCAAGCAGCTTCCGAACAAGTTCAATCTCCAGATGGTCTGATCGGAGTGCAGGCAATGACCAAAGCATTACGCGACAAAGGTTTGATGGCTCTTAAGCCAAAAAAGAAAACCAACAGTGACAAAGGAGTGCAGGACATTATGAAACTTGGTTCTCACCTGATGAAGTGAAATCTTTCAGGTGTGATGCTGGCGTTTTCTCTGTCAGTGTTCTTTGGGTGTAAACTTAAGACAGTGTTCTTTATGATGTCAATGTTTGAGTTTGACAATTAGTTGGTGGCTGGAGGCATCAATACATATATATATAAATATGTTAGTATATATGTTATATATATTTATTCCTCTTCGTAAGTATTTAACTTTCCCTACAGTATTTTAGCGAATGATTCGATGTGATGCTAGTGATGGAATCGGCACTGACAGATGAAGGTACATTAGATGAAGTAAAACCAACGAATATGCGCGCATGTGCATGCGCATGTGCGTCGGTGAAAGGTGTGTGATTTGTTGAGGCTGCGCCAATGCAGCATAGCTAGCTGGTGAGATGGTCAGATGGTTGTGGTGCTTGGGGATGAATGCGCTTGGGTCATTTCTTTTGAAAATACCGAAAGTAGATATGAAGTGATATCAAGAGATCAAGAAATATTTATTGAGTCCACATTCTTCAACACTGCAGCCATCAGACATCATACAAGGGTTTGAAACAAAAGGACCAAAAAGGATAGGTTCAGCCGTGCAACAAGAACATGTTGAAGTTGAATCACTTTACATGTCTGCACTGTCCCATGTGTATGTTTGGACCTGGTGTATTTTCACTGCAAATTTGCGCAAAGGAATGTTCTGTGATTTGTTTGGTAGCCTGGTTTTTTTTACACTTTAATTTTCTTTTTGACGCGCAGGTGCATTCACGCAGCTCTGTTGGACGTATTCGCATTTGGCAGTTCACATTCATTGGAAAAGAAATGTACTCGGGAAGGTGGTTGTGTGGAAAGACATGCCAAGGATATTCAAGTCAAAAATAAAAATATACAAACATACATTTACATTGAAACTACAAACCTGTAGTGTGGATTGATATAAACTCAATCTACTTCACTTCAAGAAGGATGAGACCTTTGAATGGTTGGATTCAAATCATCACTTTCTCGGCTTCTGGACTATGGTCTCTACAGGTGTGGAGGGATCGTGCTTCGATTGTTTTGGGAATATCATGTATTTCTATCATCAACGCATATCTCCTCTGCAAGTCCATCGGGTACAATAAAATATTGATTCTTGAGTGAAGTATCATCGCTCAGATTGGAACACTTGGATTTACTGAGCAAACCATTGGTTTTGAAGTACTCCCATGGCATCAACATACAGTTAAGCTTGAAAGTCTGAATTTGACTTTTGATTTTCCGAAAAGATTGCTTTATTAAAGGCGAACATGGCATTGATTTACCTGTTGTACTTATCTTCGGTATCTACTAAGACATCACTCTGAAGATTTTCTTTAGATAAGTAATGCGATGAGATGTTGTAAATGACTGTTTTCTTCAGAATCTTGTATCTAAAACTCACTTTGATTTGTGAAATCTTACCGCATTGGAATTTTACAAAGGGTTCATATCCTGCGTCCTTCAGTTGATAAAGGACTTCTGTCATATTATTATCTACGTGGATTAGATGATACTCATCTTCATCCGTCATTTTTAGCAACTCATCTTTATGTGAAAAAATCTTTTTTACTGGTGGTTTGTCAGTATCATTGATGTAAAAAAATTGTGGACGCCTTCAGTTCAAAGGGTTTCAGTTCTTTCATCTGATTTAACCTGTCCCAGTTAGCATTGATGGGGTACAAGTGATTGTTCTTAATCATGCCTGTGAAAATGTTAGTGTGTCTATCGTATTTGTACTATATCTTAACTTGTATGTTCAAAAACTGAATGACGGGTTGCATCTGAATAGTTGAAATGCCCTCCCTGTGAATTTCTTCTTCTGTCTTATCTAGTATCACCAGTATTTTATTTCTAGACCGTGTTTTTGCTAATTTGCCTGTCTTCTCTCTTGTCAGTTCAGTACCTTCATACTTTTCTAGTAATGCATTTATCCAGCACTCATCTTCTCTGTAGTGTTTGTTTTTTCATGGCTTCTTCTACTGTCTCACGCGTTGGGTCTACTTATGTTTCGTGATAGAAATTCCAGATTGATACATTTGATGTTTCTTTCAGTGGCTCGTCTCCTAAATCAAATTCTTCTTCTGTAGAACTGACTTCACTAGCAGTGTAGATAATAAGTGCATCCACATAACCACACAAATTAGTGCTGATGTCTCTCTTCAACAACTTGACTACTTTATAAAATAATGCTTTATCATCTCTTCTTGTAATTTTTCTTTTCAGTACTGATTCTATAAATGGGGTTGTTTTGATGTTTGCATATTTACCTCTTGGGTCGAGTGGGTAGTATTTCATACCATTACGGGTGAATGCCACCTTCATAACCAGTTTTCTACGTTCCCCTGTGTAATTACTTTCACCATCATAAGATGTAAATAGCATAAAAAAGACTGAATAGGTATGCGACTTACCAAATCCTCTTTCCTTTGCCTTCCTCACCAGTCTGGACACTGCAGATGCTTTAGTTTTTTCTCTTAATCTAGTTCTTACATTTGCTACCTTCCTGTCATCAGTTTTCGCCTTTTTAGCTTCACGTGCTTTTTGCAATGCCAGTTGTTGTTTTTCAGACACTGGTTCTTTTTCTTCATACTTTTCTACTGCTTTCTCATACTCCTTTAGTCCTTTTGTCCTTTGTTTCTCGTTAGTGGTTGCGATGTTTTTTATGAGACGCTCTGCAGTGCCAAACTGTGATATCTTCCTGTCCTCGTTTAAATCTACTACCTCGTTCATTTTTTATTGGATTGATGCACTCACCCTTCCAACATTCCTGTCTCATACACTTCGTAAGGTGTTAATGTTATTTCTTATAGTTTTTTTAGTCGTGATACATTTCATTACTTTATAATAGAAACATTCCTTTAAGTGTATTAGTATTAAATCCCTTTTTTTGAAAATAATATGATGTCTTAATACTAATGTACTTAAAGAAATATTATCATATAAATATATTAAAATTATGACAACAAAAATAGCTGAAGATTTGACATTGGAAGAAATCAAAGAACAAATGTCTTTGTACCAACGACTTTACTACTTAAAAACAAAAACTCACCAGAACATGTAGAGGCGAGACGTCAAACCAAACGACGCTACTATTTGAAAAAGAAACAAGAGCGAGACGAACAAAGGAAACTAGAAGAAAGCACAAACGATGAACCCTCATCCATAAAGGACACGCGGAAGTACAAAAAAGATTTAAAGGACGCTTACATCATCGTTTAGTGAAAAAGTTTATGCCCCAGTTGGTGCAACTCCGGCATCCATTTTTATGAGTATATTTTATATTCAGTACGCAAAAACCCTTTTAAAAAACATCCCACCAATCCAATGGTTCCGGACTGCGCTGTTTGGTTCCTGAAACATTCTGACAAGCAGGGCAAACGAAAGGGCTAATGGAATGTATATATATATATATATTTATGTATGTACTATCTTGTGGGGTACGTATAACAAAATCTAGAATCCAAATCAAAAAATCCAAATCCAAAAAATGAATCACACTCTAAAAAGTGATGCTTTCAAGTCTGTTTGGCAAAGTCGTGTTTTCTAGACTCTGGTTGAAAAAAACTGCCCATTTCTGAGTTTCCACGGCGTCTAGTTGAACGCTGCACCTGCCAAAATGTGGGATACCAAAATAGTCAGGGTGAAAAATGCATTTGGTTCTACAAGTGAGTGCAAGTCACTGGACGCACTAAAACCGCTGATATTTTTTTCCTCCCTCTCGTCGCAGGTTGGTTTTCCTCCCTCTCGTCGCAGGTTAAGGTTTTTGAAAGCCACGGCCTGTGCTGGTGCGGTTCGCTTCTGAATTCCAAACACTCCCAACTAAAAAGGATACCTCTCAAAACGGTTCTATTTCCTGGTGTAAATCACGGGATCGCTGAACGAAAAACAACGAGGACACCAAGCCATTGCACGATCTGCATCTGAATATCCAGTGACCCACTTCACTGCTTTGAGTTCCATGTACATGTGATGCTCGAGGGAAGAGGTCTCATTCCAAAATCCTTGGTGTCTCCGCGGATTGATTGGATTGACTCGGCTGTGCCCACCCCGCCGTTGCATGGCGCGATTCTTCCTTTGTTGCCTTCTCCACAATTTATCACTGGCTTTGTGCATCTGCTCGTAAGCACTGTGAATGAACTCATCGGAAATGCGAGGCATTGCACCAAGTGGGAGAGAGAGAGCAAACAACAACAACAACAACAACAACAACAACAACAACAACAACAAACTGGGACGATGGGGGATTTTGTGCTGGCGGTTTTGTGCCAAAAAACCGTAAGCATACATACATATACTCTCAACTATGGCAACGTGATGAGAAAATAAGAAATACACAGAGTGGTCACCAAGCCATCCGTCTCACTGAAATCACTGAAGTACTAAAAGACTAACGAATTTTTTCCTTGTCATTCG
Source organism: Breviolum minutum Mf 1.05b.01 (assembly GCA_000507305.1). Lineage (NCBI taxonomy): Eukaryota > Dinophyceae > Suessiales > Symbiodiniaceae > Breviolum > Breviolum minutum. The sequence goes on along the minus strand of DF243809.1, from coordinate 17,626 downwards.
GACGGCAGTAAAGCAATCGTGGTGCTACAACATTGCAGTGCCCCCCACAAACCTGTAAAAAATACAATTCCGTATTACGGCAAAACAGTTTCATATTACGGCGATACAGTTTCGTACTACGGCAATACGGATTGGTATTATGGTGATACAGTTTTGTATTTCCATGGGTGTCCTGCAATTGTTGTCGTCCAAGATGGACAGAAAAAGCCCTTCACAAGTCCATATCAACATTTGGGCGATTGGGCATTGGTGCTGAAACCTTGGGCGCAGCATACGCACCACTTGGAACAACTGGCGCGGCAACTTTTGGAGTAGCCATTGGAGCAACTGGCATGGCAACAGACAGAATTGCCACAGTCATCATGTGCTTCCTCTCTTCAACAATCTCAATCAACTTGGACATATCACCCCACGAGTATGAGCCTCCATCCCTCATCAGAAAAGATGATACGATGTAAGAAAGACAAGCCATCGAAGCATCCCTCACAGCAGCAGTCTCGTCCAACATCTTGTCAAACTGCTTGAACTTGTGAGCAAAGATGGTCATAGAAATTTGGGCAAGTTTGTCCTCCACCCTGCCTGTCTGAAAGTTGTCAAGTCCTTGTAGTCCTCGGATGGCGCAAGAGAAATCAACTCAATGAGCACACGCTTTGCCCCTTCTGTCTCAAAAAGACGGTAGAGGCGGTTCATCTCATTGCTTGTTGCTTCCATCACCGCCTTTGTATCACATGACACAGAAGAATTCGCAGTTGCCAATGCTTTAGTGCCTTCACTGACGACCTTGTCCTTCTGCGCAGTCATCTGGAAGGTCTTCTTGCTAACTGCATTGTTGTCCTTGACAACACCACGAGAACGAGCAACTCCACCTGCCAATCCATAAAGTTGAATGACCACATTGGAATGATTTCCAACACCACATGACTTGCACTTCTTCTTGTTGTTGGACAACTCATTCTCCCCAAGCAAAACCTTGAAAGTCCTCTTGTCCAAATTGATTTTCTTGCCGATGGAAGTCGTCAATGCCGAAATGGTTGCCTCAACAGGCATCTCCACATAGTCATTGATGGAGTTGAACTTGAAATTCACGATGATGTGCCCAGCACTCGGTGTTATGACTGGAACACTTGGAAACAACAGGCGCACTTGAAGCTGGAGCATTGGACGAAGAAGGTGCTTCGCTCAAGGGAACGGTCTCTTCATCATCACTTGGTTCGTTTTCAAGTTCTCCCCTGTTCATTGCACTGATTTCAAAACTCACACTGGCAGAATCATCTCGTATTACCTTGAAGACATGTTCATTCTTGTCGTCATCTTCTTCTGTGTCAGCTTCAATGTATGAGGCAGGTTGGTCTTGACGATGAAGATTCTGAATATCGATAAATGTGATAGGAATACCCTCAATCATGATGAATGCATAGATGGTTTCATATTGCATGACCCAACTATCCTGAAGTTTGGTTGTTCCATCAATCTCATCATGACGTGTGCGCAGTCCAAGGAAGACACGCTGAACCGAAACATCCATGAAATCTGCCACTTTCTCCCTGACTTTCATGAAGAGCGTTTCTACATCACACATGATGTAGAAAGTATCAACAAAAGAATTTGTCCCATGCACATCCTTTGAACGAATGCTCACATTGAACCTCTTCCACAAAATGCTGTTGACTTCGTAAGCGCCAGTCAGAAGAAGAAAGCATGTAACTCTCTCTTCGTGGTGGAAAACAGTGTGGTCAAGAAGCACACCTGCACTGCGCATTTCGTCAATGGCGTCACGAATTTTCAATGATTAGGGATGCATTCCAGAAGCACCACAGTTGAGGTCAAGGGAAAAGGTTTGCAAAGGCTCATCAACCAGGCCCAAAACGCACTGTGAAGCATCAGAAAGTTCATCTCTAATGTAGCGCAACTTGAAACCTGAGGTGTCTTCAATGCCAAGGATGCCACACAACCGCTCCTTCAAATGACCAACATTCAACTGCTCGCCCAAATCCGCTTTACCCAAGTGGATAGAGAATAGGAAATCAACATTGACTTCCACACGAGCAAATTGATAAATTGAAGTCGTCATGTCGTGAGAGGACACCCAAATACGAATTTTGAGAACTCAAAATGCTCTAATGTGAATCAATTCTTTCATGCCAAGTGATGCATTTGAATGAATGCACTGACATCTTACAATGTAAAAAACCACACACCCACCACACCAGCACTGAATAGGCGCACATTATGTACATGATGAGGATGTCCGCCAATACCGTGGCAAATGGTTAGATGGGTTGGGGGTTGTATGATTTAGTTAGAGATGTCAATATATCACATCATATATTGATGTCGTCGTCTTCTTCTTTTTCTTCTTACATACAAGAAAATCAATCAGCCCGCAGCCCAACAATGCGAGACGCTATCGAACCCCAGTTCCCCCCTCGTAGCGCTGGGCATCTTGCCTCGCCACGGGGCGAGATGGAAAAAAACAAATCATTCTATTAGGGGGCTTGTGGGTAGGTTGGATTGTCACGAAAAATGCCCAGAAAAATATGTTTTCATTTGTTGCTAAGTAGTTGTTAAATTAGTTGGGCGGTAAATCGTGACAACCAACCTACCCACAAGCCCTCTACTGACTCATTGTCATCCAGAGTTTCCAATGCAAACTGGCACAAGCTGTGGGTTTCTTAATATTGTCACTATTAGACTTGTTCGAATTAGGGGCTAAAGAGGGTCATCAAAAAGTGTTCGTTTTGTGCGTTTCGCAGCAGCGGCAAACATTTTCGGGACACCACTTTTTCTGGGCAAAAGTTTCGAAGGCTATCTGTGCAACTTTTTACAGCATTGGACATGTGTGAAGTATGTACCGAATCAATCCATTCCGTAGCACTTTGAACACGAGTTACATCACAGGTTTGGACATGTGTAAAGTATGTACCGAAGCAGTCCATTCCGTAGCACTTTGAACGCGAAGGACATCACAGCTTTGGACATGTGTGAAGTATGTACCGAAGCAGTCCGTTCCGAAGCACTTTGAACACTAGTTACATCACAGCTTTGGACATGTGTGAAGTTTGTACCGAAGCAGTCCATTCCGTAGCACTTTGAACGCGAATTACATCACAGGTTTGGACATGTGAAGTATGTACCGAAGCAGTCCGTTCCAAAGCACTTTGAACACTAGTTACATCACAGCTTTGGACACGTGTGAAGTACGTTCCGAAGCAGTCCATCCCGTAGCACTTCGAACATGAGTTACATCACAGCTTTGGACATGTTTGAAATATTTCCCAGAAGCAATCCATTCCGTAGCACCTTGACATGGTCCCAGAAATTGGCATACGCGCACAGCTTCTTATTGCACGTGACACCTGAAACATGAGATTTTAATCAGAACATGCAAATGGCAAAATGACAACAGAAATCATAACACGCAAAGTAATATCATAATCAGAACATGCAAATGACAATCGTGAAGCATCGAAGCAGCTATGATGTAAACAAAATTTAATGTGTCTGTATTTTTTAACTGAATAATAATTTATTTCTGGCATCTTTGTTCAAAAATTTAAATTTGAGTTTTGAGTGTTTGACATGTGCAAGTTTCTTGTTTGCAAGTTGCATGTTTCCTGTGCTTCATTTGTACCTTTTGAGTTGCATGTTTGCTTTTGTTGGAATTGCATGTTTTTGTGACCTTGATGTTGGATTTGCATGTTCGTTGTGTATTTTCCAAGACCTTGTGTATGTTGTTGAAAAACGTGAAATATGGAATCCAAAAGCTTTCAATATTTAAACTTATCTAATTACAAGTCTATATTTTTTATTGATATTATTGATTCTTTTTTTCCTCATCTTGCTTCATATCTCAGGACGCAGGGCTAGTGCTCTCGGGATCTTTGGCCGCTGCCCTCACCTTGGAAAGTTTCCTCCTAAACTTCAGCCTTTCAATCTCCCTTTCCTCAAGGTGAACACACCGAAAACATGAGATTGCAGGAAGTGTCATAGAATATGGATATGAAAATGTAAACCAACATTGCATCCGGTAAAAAGCATGGATTGTGAAAATACATGGGAAAGTCATTTCATAAAAAAACATGCAAACATGCACAAATGTAGGACTGTAATGAAAGAATCTTTGTCGAAATTCCAAGTCTCATCAGCATGACGATTCTTCACAGACTCCACCTCAGGATGGTTCAGGCACATCGTTGCCAAAGACTGGATGGTACCCATCTTTCCACATTTGAACTGAAAGCATGTCCGAGTGGCTTTTCGTTTTAGTGATGCCACCTTGGAATTCAACTCTGTGATCTTGAAGTGTTGCATGTTGGAAAATCAAACTGTTTGAATTCAATCACTCTGAGCCAAGGCACACTCTTGGCTTTCTCATAGTTGTCCTTAAAAGAATCAAGTGCCTTTGTTAGTTGTGAAAATGTTTTTTTGACCATCCAGGTTGACTTGTATGTTTACTTGAAAGCAACAGCGCATAAGTGCTTTGAGAGATTGTCATTGTTAACTAAATTTTTCAAACGCACACAAGTAGGAGAACACACAAAGCAAACCAATGCAGACCTTGCGAATAGATAAAAACAAGAATCCTTGATGCATGTTTTTCAAATAATGCAAACAAATGACAGATTGAAGTGCCGCATTCTCTGCACGCAATACATCAATTTCCTCAAAAGCAGCGATTGAAATGATTTGAAAATTTTCAAGTCAGGCAAGTGTTGCAGAAAGGTCATCATTTTTTGAAATTCAAATGAAGGTCTCAGGTCATGTTCATGCAACAGTGTGTATTATGTATCAAACACATTTTGAGTCAAGAAACACGGGATGTTGTTGCATCCTCGGAAACCTTGGAGAGTTGAAAAGAATTATTGAAGCTGAAAAAAGTCAATGTAGATCAAACATTATCAACATAGGTATGTTCTTCCAAGCAACTTCTTCTGCATCGTATTGCTCCAATTTTGTTTCTGCCAATGCACCATTTGCCTGGGCAGATGTTCTTTGATTTCTTGATACTAATGGATTTAAAAATGTGACATGCAAATTCACAAATGGCAAATGATGAACCATTTCTTTCCAAGAAACCCGAATCACCTCCTCTAACCTCTTCTATATCTGACAGTTCTGGAGCTGCGCCAGGTGCTTATCAAGATGTCAAGGGTCTTCAATGTATTTTGTTAAAACACATTTCTTTCAGAAACAAAGGTATGCAATGCTTGTAGATCTCTGGGCNAATGTACTTTTGTTTAAAAACTACATTTCTTTACGAGAAACAAAGGTATGCAATTGCTTGTAGATCTACTGGGGCCTTAAGCTTAGGCGCGTTGTAAAGAAAAGAAACATGCAAACATGTACAATAAATCAAAAAAAGAAAGCACATGTGAATTTCAAAAGACATTCACATTGCACAAAAACATGTCAAGATTCACAATAACTGCAGACAAAAAACATTGCAGTTTCCAGGCTTTGCATTCCATCCTTGGCCATTGGTATCTTCCAATATTTGTGGGCCAGCTTGTTGACTGACGAAGAGGAATGCATGCTTGCCCTGATTCACAAAAACAACAAAAGGAACCGCAAATGCAATTTAAAAACCACGCAAGAGATTCAATAGTCAATTCCATGCGTAGAGGAAAACACATGAAAATGAAAACTTTTCATTTTCGAAATATGTTTTAAATCCAAGGTACCTTGGTCAAAAGCGTTTTTCAGTCCAGTGATACTCTACGCCATGACCATCCAGCCATCCCAAAAGATCCCTGAAGGGGCCCTTGGCGTCCTTCCCTCCCACCCAAATGTGAACATCGACATGCAGCGGAAAAGAAAGAAACATTCAAGACATGCAAAGCAACACTCATAAATCAGGACATGTGAACACCAGAAAACACAAACAAATGAACACATTGTGATTCCAAATAGAATTAAAAACAAGTATGAATTTGATCAACATGTATTCAACAGTTGTTACTTTATAGGACCCAAACAAAAACATGTTTTCAGTTTGTTTATTTATTATTTCTTTGAATTTTCATGTTTTTTTGTTTTTTCATGAATTCTTTTGAATTTTGGAGAATTTTCATTTTTTTGTGTTTTGTGAACTTTGTTTTGCTGTTTCAACAAGTTTTTTGAATTTTTACGAATTTTCATGGTTCTTAATTTATATGCATTTTTGAATTTTTATGAGTTTTATGCACGCTATTTCTTTTTGTGTTTAAAAGGAAAACAATATCGATTTCACAAATTCATTTGAAATCGTAAAAATTCTGAAAAAATCATGAATTTTTTTCAAAATTCATGAAAATTCCAAAAAATTAAAGCATTGGACATGTGTGAAGTATGGCATCCTCTGTGTGTTTTGAAATGCACCCACAAGATCCCAAAAAAAAGTTTCAAATCGCCTTCAACGAACATTTGGTTGCGAGTTCTGATCAATTGTTGGCCTTCACAGGCAAAGAACGATATGTGACTGTTGCCAAGAGTCACACATCCCAATTCATCAAATCAGTGATTTGTGGTTGTCGCTTGCAAAGAGACCCTTTGCAGACAGGATGAGACCTTGAAAGAGATGATCGAATCTGGCTGGTAGTGGCTCATAGTGAGCTGGACAGTCGAAGAAGCATTACCAAGCTTGCCAATTTTGGCCAGTATTGCCTGCAATTCGACAAATTCCAAGTACGAAAGCTGCGGTGAATTAGAATTGATGAGCCACTTGACTCTTGAATCCTCCAAGCGAGGTGATCGCATGGACTGGAATAAGCGCCAAAATTTGCAATGGAGGTCCTGTGGTAAGCTATGCAAAAAGCATTGCTAGATATGTCAAGCTGTTCTCAGGAGGCTCTGGATTTCCTTTGGTTCACTTTCTAGTGGGCTTTGACAAAGGCCATGCTGGAGGGATTTTCTTTGGTAAAGAATTTTGCCAATGTGTTGCCCACATTGATCTTCACCAAAGCAAAATGATGCCCTCTGTTCGACTCTCACTTCTGTGCACCAATTTAGCAGCTCCTGCAGACAGGGTGGTGGATGGCTTTTCGAGGCTTCTGCTAAAAGCAGACATAGAAAAATTCAAGCAACAGAAATTTGCTTCTGCCTTGGGGGCTGTGGAACAAGCTTTGGAAAAAGCTTGGGGACAATGTTCTGGCCTGGAAGAAGCAATTTATGGTTAGGCAAGAGCAAACAAGGGCCTGAAAAGAAAGAGATGACTTTGGATGAGTGCAAGGAGAAGTTGAATCTGACCTCAAGAAGGGCAATGCTTACAAATTGGTTCCTTATCCTAAAGCTCAACTTGCAACTCTTCAGCCAGAGCGGCATGGGCCAGTGACTTGGTTTGCAAGAATTCAAACATGAGCTTCTAGAATTATCCGTGAATCTTGTAATTTTTTGCAAAGAGATATCTGAACACCATTCTACTGTGCAAACCAAGTGAGTGCCAGGTATCTTTGGAGCAGTTGAAAGATCCAATGTTCAATGCTCAGCTCAAGGTTCCATTGGAAGTCGGAATCTTCTTGTCTCATAAGGATCACGAAGGCTTTGTGTGGAAGTTGGATAGGAGAGATGAAGCCTCTTGTCACTTCAGTTATGAAGACATTGTCACTGGCAAGCACACTGCTCTTGAAGTACCTGCAGAAGACATTGCCTCCAAACTGAAAGTCACCAAAGCAAAGCTCCCATCTGTTCTCCCAGCGCTTGATTTGGCGAATGATTTCTTGAACATCACTGCCAATCCAGAACAGGTCAAGGCATCCCTTTTCACGCTTTTGTGGGAAGCATACAACCAGTATGACACAGATGAGAACTACATCAAAGTGGTTTACGAGCATGCAAAAGGATACACCATGTATGCGCTTCAAAGGACCCCCAAAGAAGAGCTGGTCTTCATCCCCTTCACTGACCAAGTATCCAAAATTTCGTTGCTTTTGCCCAAGAAAAGGAGTATCTCAAAAACAATGCTGTCTATGTGCTGCCACCTAAAGCACTGAAAGAGGGTGACTATCATTTTGCCCAAATTTTGTCTGCAAGCACAAAGTGGAAAATGGCATTATGAAACACTTCACTCTGAAGCACAAGGATTTGCAGATCCAGGCCTTACACAATGGCAAGGCATTGGAGGTGAATGAGGAGGCTACTCGGTGGATGCCTCCTGAGGAGGTAATTCACAAGTCTCATGCAGCGTCATCTTCAAAGAAGAGAAAGGCCACTGCTTGAGCTTTTTTGCAAGCCACCCAGAGAAACAACAGTGTAAGGAAGGAAAAAAACCTGCTTCAAAACAAAAACATATCTTAACTCTAGGTTTTTAGCCCTTACATGGCTCCAGTATTGTTACACTACATGATGTCTACAGTAGCTAGTGTTGAGCCAGTGTTGGCTGCATAAATAATATTTTGGCTGCATAGTTTTTTTTGGGCCACTGTTGGCTACACTCTTATGGCCTTTTGGCTGCAGTGTTGTTGGGATGCCATCGTTGGCTACATCATTAGCGTTTGGGCTGCAGATGCTGCTGAGTTGTTTTTGCTCACGCTGTCAATAACGGTCCCGCTGTTTAAGGTTGTTTTTATCATCAGGTGTGTGGCGCGCAATCGATGGGTGTGGGGGTGGGGTGGTGTCGGGGATGTTAACGTTCCTTGAACTTGCTTACATGTTTGATGCTACGCAAGATTATGGCTGGGATGTGGTAATGATGTGAACGTTCCATTCTTACATGGCTGATGCTACGCAAGATTATGGGCTGGGGTGTGGGGAATGATTTGAACCTTCCTTGAACTCGCTTACATGTTTGATGCTACGCAAGATTATGGGCTGGGGTGTGGGGAATGATCTTAACCTTCCTTGAACTCGCTTACATGTTTGATGCTACGCAAGATTACTTGCTTCCTTTGTCTTGCGTGCTTTTTTGCCGATTGACGCAACGTCGCTGAAAAAACGACCAAAAAAAACTGCCTGCCGCTGCGGCTTGAAAACCAGGAAGCGGAAAACACATTGTAAATTTCGCAAAATCAAGTTAAACTATTGGAAAATGCGCAGAATTTTGACATGTTTCAAAAAGAGAAATCCAACAAAGTACTGTAAGGGTTCGTACAATGAAAATGTATTAAGAAACATGCGTGGAATCCACGGGGCCGCTAACAGCGACGTGACCTTGTTTTTGCTTACGTCGTAGGTACGGCCCCGTGGAATATGCATGTTTTTGCTTGACCCCGTGACAAGTCATATGCATGATGCACATATGACATGAAGTGGATGCTACGTCAGGGTTGGGTGTGGGGTGGTTGGGGTGATGTTAACGTTCACTTGCACTTGCATCATGAAGTGGATGCTATGTCAGGGTTGGGTGTGGGGTGGTTGGGGTGATGTTAACGTTCACTTGCACTGGCATCATGAAGCGGATACGTGTAGAAGACATGCACCATGTTGTAATTTAGCGTGTATTGTCACATGATTTGCGATTACATTCGCAAAGGGTTTTGAAGGTTTTAGCTGATACACGATAGGGGACGCCCTAAAAACGATACGCCCCCTAGACAATTGCGTCTTTCTTCCACTGAAAGCACCGCTGCAGGCTTGCACCTCAGCGAGTTCTGTGCGCATTGTGTCTTCGGATTCTTAGTGTTTGGTGTGGCATGTCTGTAGCAGAGCATCCATCATCAATATAGTTTTGATGAACCTTTAGCATCACATAGCTTCAGCAGGGTACTTGTCATGGAAGGACTTGAAATGTCCAAACTAAACAGAGTTTGTGGATTGTAATGACTGTGGAGGCACCAGTCATGTCCAAGCACTTCAGCGAGGAGGCTTCGAAGGGCTTCCAAGCCAGGAACTGGCCAAAGGAAGATTACGAGAAGAGTGGGCCAGGCACTCAACTCTAAGGCTACGGGGTGCCTGATGGTGGACTGGGACACTAATCTTCAATGGCCTACCTCTTCTTGGTGGGAATGTACTCTGAGTGTTTTCTTTTTTTTTGGGTGAGGGTTCTTCTTCCAGCATCCAATATTTTTTGCGCAGTGATCAAAAATTCATTGAGGACCGACTTCGCACCATGGAGTGGCAAATGCTGCAAGATCCCTTGTGGAATGGGGTAAGGTGGAGCTGAAGGCACCTACTTCTTTGGTTTGAAGTTTGGAGCCAGATTGGGAAACGGTGGTGGCATGGGTGGCCCACCTCTTCTGGGATTCGCGCTGACTGGCGGATGGTTTCCCTGACGACAGTCCTGGGGGAATGGAACAAATACTTCGAGGAGAAGAAACTTCACCGGTCGAGGGAGAGTCGAACTGACCAACAAGGGCCAGGAGATTGAGGAGGTGGCTGCTAGTATGTTGGAGAAGGAGTGGAAAGTGGATGAGCAACTTCCAGCTGCTTCCAGTGCTGCTGGGTGGATGGCTCCTACTGCCAAAGCGTCTGCCATGTCGTCAGTGCCTGGTCGTCACTTTAAAAAGACAGTTGACTCTTTGCTCACCTGTCAGCACAAAGAAAAAGACCCAACCATTGGTCGGGTGTGTGTGTGTGTCAAAAGAAGTAAAGCCCCTTCCTGTCTCATGATGAATCTTCTTCAAACTCGGAACTTGACATCAGTTTAGATGTCGAAACCACGTGTGCCTCATTTCAATTTGATTTCCTCTAGTTGTATTATTTTACATGCTGTTTCAACAGCAGGGAGCGGTGGGCAATGATGAAGTCACAACGAAGACATTTCATTTTTGCTGTGATATGGAAAAAATGGGTTTTCCCACCTGCTACATGTCCATGGTGATTGAGTTTGTTTTTTCGCTCAAGCTGCTGCTTTACCCTTATGGAATCATGTTTGCATGGTGACACCATGCGTGTCTAGTTTTGTTCGGGTTTGTGGTGTAAACGCTGCGTAGAAATTTGTTTGGCATGAAAATTGTTTGGTGTTAAAACGAAACTTGTTTGCAAAGTTGTTTGGTGTCAAAGTTGTTTTGTGTGAAAGCTGCTTGGTATTTGTGTCGAAGCTGTCTGGTAAAAATTGTTTGGTGCAAAAGGTGCTTGGTGTAGAAACATCCTTACCCCCTTGGCCTTAAAAATTCAGGAGGGTAAGCTGCAAAATGTAAGTTTGATTTTCTGGGGCGATTCCTGTTCCCACCAAACATGTAAGGTAGACCCGCCAAGGTGTCTGGAATCGAGTGTTGTTTGGGTAGGGGCTCATTTTAAATCGAAGGTCCTATAGGTTACATTTTTGGCCCCTCCTTTATCCCCCCGTCGCAACAAGGTCCGAAAATGTTTTGAGCCCCCAGAAAATGTAAGTTGTCAGTGTGGATGTTTTTTTGTTGTTGTGTTCACTTGCCAGTTCCTGTCCTTTCTGCATTCAGGGCTCAAATTTCTAAGTCCTCCCAGTTTTTACCTCCAGCATCTTCCTACATGCAAATTACATTTTGTATGGTGTTTTTTTGGTAGGTGTAAGTTATATTTTTCATGTCCCCCTTAAGCGGGTGGGGATGTAAAAAGTTACTTGGTGTAAAAACTGTCCAGTGTAAGAATTGTTTGTTGTAGAAGAGCTTCTGGCCGGTTTTGGTTTCACAGCTGGATCTGAACTCACTGTCGCCGTTCAAGTTGCATCGCAGCGCATGGGTTACCATGTGATACTATCACAGAAAACACCGCTTGTGGAGTTCTCCTGTCCATTAATTTGAATGAAATCTCGCAAAATATGTCGGATTTTCCCGGCCCGGTGAAATCACAATATGATAACGTTACTGCCCATCAAATCTGCGCAGGACTGCGGAAGACAAGAGAAAAGAGATGCACCAGCTGCTCAGTGTTTTGCCACTTGCCCGTCGTCAGCAGCTTCATGCTGGAAACAATGCCACGCAAGACCGACGTAATTTTGAAACAACTTTGATCTCGCGGTGTGTGTGCGTGTGTGTGTCTGTGTGTGTGTGCGAGTCAAACTCTGTTCCAAAAAAAAGTAAACCTCTTGTTGCTAGACTTTTGCTGTTTTTCTCGCAGGGGGACACAGGAAGCCCATAGAGCTGTGTCCAACGAAGCTCTCTATGGTGTCTTCAGGATATCAGGGCTGATCACCCTGACGTACCTGCATTGGTAAAACTGTTGACAAGCTGTTACAATTCCGTGTTTCCCGGCATTAGGACAGAGAACCCTTCCCTACCATCCATTTTCTTGCATTAGGTTAGTTTTCCGGGTTTTTCCATTTTCCATTTTTCAATTGTTTAACTTGGAGTGAGCCAAGTTTATTCAACTCTGGTTCTGTGCCGTAAATCACTCTTGACCGAGTAAAAATTTTCACGCTGCTTTTTTCCCCAGCTTGAAATTACATGGCTTATGGCAAGCCATAAATGGTCACTGAGGTACACTTGTAGCACAAAAGATTGTGGAAACATTGTATCCCGTCTTCGTGACTTATCAAGTGTGTTTTCGGCGGTGTGATCTGTCAGAGTCCTGTCGTGATCCCCCTTCCAGGGGGCGTGGCACGATACTCTCCGTGTGGAGTGTGCCAGGAAATCTCCCTTTGAAACATTTCTATGATTAGCCTTGGCTCCAGGATCCACTTGAATTGCAAAAATTGCTCTTGGTTCGATTCTTGATTGCACTTTGATTACCTTTTGGTGAGACATGATGGTGTTGAATCCTTCGGTTGAAATCGGGCGTTGACCCCAGTTTTTGATTTCTTCGATGCAGAAGTATCTCCATTATGAAGATCAGATACCGGAGTATCTCTTTTGAAAATCGGATACATGAGTATCTCTTTGAAATTCAGATACAGGAGTATCTTTTGAAGCTTGCATTTTAATTCATAGGTTACTTTGGAATTTTCCAACATTTCCAGGTATCCAGGATTTTTCCATTTTGTACAAAAGTTTCAATTTCTTCAGATTGTTTGGAGCCATGTCGTACAATTTCTTTTTCATCAGTGGCAGAAACCCTGCATCAACGATTTAAGCGCTTCAACAAGCACCGAAACCGCAGCTGGAACCACGTCCACGTCCAGTGCTTCAGCCGATTGATCAGACATCGCCTGAGATTGCACCTCTTACTGAAGCCAATGCACAGGCCAGAACCCCGGATCCGAGACCTACGTCAAAGAGCAGAAACCGTCAGAGACCCATCAATTCGAGAGCATAGCTCACGTAGATCCCGTAGTCACAGAAGTCGAACTCCAGGGAGAGAATCAACACAAGTGATTGGTCAAATTGATTTTCCTCCACCACCTCCACAAATGGAATTTCCAGCGCGACAATGGAGTCAGAATTCTCAGGGTATTTGGAATCAGTACGGGGAACCAACTACATCTTCACCACCTGTTGTGAGTGATCCCCAACTTTGGCATCCTCCTGCTGTTGTTGTACCTCAACCCCGACCTCCAGGTTCCTTCATTTTACATTGACTCCACGGGGCAACCCACAAGTTGGACAAAGTCCACCTGCTGGACCGGCAGCCTCACGTCCGTTTTCAGTTTTTCCACCATTTCCGGGAACACAAGTTCCTCGACCTCCACCACAACCACCAAGCGGTGACCCGGTCATTCCAGTAGAAAATTTGATGGATACTTCTATTTCTATGAATGTCACCCCGAACCAAACAGAGTTCAGGGCCTGGATCAATGGACGGGTTCATCCGAGTTTTGGAGTGAAAGATACCATGGTTCATTACATTGCCAGGTTGCTTGATGCTGCTAAGTATACCACTGCTGATCTTCAAGACCTAAAACTCCTCAAGTATGACCGAACAGGACCCAGGTGACAGACAACCATTGTACTACTATCTGTTACGAATCCCAGGATTCAGGCATCGAACCAAGATAGCAGATAATCTCCCACCAGCCCCAGAAAGAGCGAATCAAGCACTGAACCTTCAAGCTGTTGAGCATGTCATGATTTCCCACACGTCAAACCCAGGAGGAGCTAGTGGTATTTTGAAAGAGGCAAAGATTGCCCCATCCCGACTCCATGTTTCAGATTCCAACAGTTTCTTCTCCCTGGGAGCCAGGAAAACTGGCAATCTTGAGTGGGACATGAAAGAGTTAGCAAGCATCATCCATAACACCTGGTTTCTCAGCAATCAACTTTGCTCTTTAGTATTTGTGGGCACGGCATGGGGTACAGCTATTGCTGTAAAAGAAGGAGGAGAACAAGCATGTTGTGACCTCACAAGAAAATGAGGCACAGTACATCACCAAAGGGCAAAAATGTGGGTCACTAACACCAACAGCCATATTCTAGCGGCACTTGCATTTCCAGTGACAGCCCTTCCTCCAGCGTGATCTTTTGTGATGTGGTTCTGTGATTTTTGGATTGGTTTTCTCACACGGTGTCTTTGATTCAAATCCCCATTGTTATGTTTGCCTGTTTGATTTCAGACACCACAAAACCCCACGGCCAGAATTTCATCACCTTAATTGGACGGTACAGTGCATGTCTTCTGACGACACTCAGTTTGAGATCCAAAAAAATTTGCGTGCTGAAATTGGTGCTTGGATGTCTTTATCCATGTCTTGATTCGAGAATACAGTTGCTGGTTCTGCTGTTTTTGATCCTCCTCTCAGCCCCACACGCTATCAAGTTTTTCATCCTAATGAACCTACTGTTTTTAAATGTTGATCGGACTTGAGTCATTATAAACAGATGTTTTGAATTCTTATCTTTGATTCCCACTTAGCTTTTGACTTCAAAAGTAGAGATTCCACCAGTTCAGACCATGATTTTCTTTGACCATGGCTGCATCCTCACAAGCCGCCGGAGTGCCACCAGAGATTTTAGATTTGGCAGCTGTTCCAAGACCTATGCAACAACGAGTGCACATTGTAGTGCAACTTGATTGGTTTCAGATTGCTGAAAAATTCCTTCCTCGCCCAGACGAGGAAACGGACATTCGAGACCTTACAGTTGCCGTGATGACCACGGAAGAAGAGTTAAACTTCTATATTGACATGACCAAGCAAGTCTATACCAATTACCTCTGGGCCCAGTTTCGACAAAACCTCCGAAAACGAGAATTCTGCTTCAAGTTGGTTCACCCTCATTCGGCAGAAATTGTTTCTTTGAATTGGGATGACACATGACGTGAAACGCTAGTATCACAAAGTATCCCATTCAACATCGGGTTACTCCAATTGGTAGTGAACCGGTGGTCAGATTGAACAATTCGGATGGTAACCCATGATTTGCTTTGATCTCTATGATCTGAACCCCGGAGTTCAAGCATCTTCCGCAAGTGCCAAAAAATGCAGATGACTACTTGCTTTTGGTTCGAGAGTAGAGATTGCAGGAACCAAACAGGTTTTCCTTTTTCCTTTTTCTTGGTCATGTAGAGATCCCATGTTTGTGAATTTTCGGATTTCCACTCGACACTGATTCCACATTTACTTTCCATTTCATGAGAACTTCTCTAGAATCCTACCGGCTCTAGTTTTGCACATCACGAAGTGTCGAGCCACACCTTCATGTCAGAAGAAGAGGATCTACCAGAAGATCCCACATCGCCGGCTGATGAACCAGGAGTACCACCTGGCAACTTTGATCTCCCTCCGACTCCACTTGAAGTAGTGATTCCGTCAATTCGAGATTTGGAGAAATCACAATTGGAAGCTCGAAAATGGTTTCTTCGACAATTCACCAAAATGCTCCGGGATCACAATCAGATGATTCAACAACAGATGTTTTTTCAACAACAAATTACGGAAATTTCCCGCAGATGTCAGATTTTACAAGACTGGATGATGTCACCAGTTCGGATGGTCCCGTCCCAAGTACTTCAAGATAACACCCTGAATATTGACCAGCTCCATGACCTTATTTCTCAGAACCCGAGTGACAATGATCCATGGTCAGTTCAACTACTTGAACTAATTGACCACAGTATTGCAGCTCATTTTCCACATTTTGATTTTCCGCACTGGGACCTTTTGAACCCAGAAATTCCACCGACATCACAGGAAAATCCTTCAGAGGATCAAGAAGTCCTTCCAACTCAGGATTATACGTTACCGGTTCCAGAGGAACAGGAAGAGCATAAATCTGCTCCCGAATATGTCCCATATACTTTTCAAAGACGAGTTACAGAGGACGGAATTCCCTCTCCATCACCTCCGCCCTTTCAGGAAGACGATGAAATTCTGTCCCCTTCACCACCGATGGAACCACCACCAAGTCAAGATGTCTATTACCCAGCAGTTACACAACAACAAGCTCAACAAGATGGAGATGATGTTATTCCATCTCCCGCCTTGTCCCCTTCCAAGATTGTTGATGATTCTGGTGAAGCCTTAGAAAAAGAACTACAACAAGTGCTGGAAGTCACTGATTGTTCACCTGAGTTTGTCACTCCACGGAGGAGTCGTAAAAAACAGACCTGGCAATCTGTTCCTTCCTCAGAGATAGAACACAGTGAATTACCTATACCACTAGAACCGGCTCCAAAGAGAAACCCAAGGTCTCGACGCCGGAGAACCAGTCCATCCCTTACAGAAAACAAATCATCAAAAAAGAAGAAGAGGGATGCATGATTTGCACTTTGATTCCGAACCGCATGGACACCGTACAGTCTTCATAAAAAGAAGACTCAAGTGCCGCTGACGCTTTAACTCAGACTTTTCAACTGATCCTTATCTTGTTGTTGATGTCCTTCGATCCACAGTCTTGGGATCATATAGAATTTGGTGTTGCTTTTTATCACATTTCAACCGTTTCTTGCTAGTGCCTTAGCATGATTTCCCCTACTTCCACCACCTCACATTTTTGATAGTCAATATGCATTTAGATCCACAGTCTTGGGATCCATATAGCAGTGAGGCCCAAGAATCATTGCTTCCAATCGATCTTTCCCTTTTGTGCTTTCCACCCTCCAATCATGTCCAAAGAATGGTCCAACTCATGGAACTCGAAGAATTGGAATTGGCATGATCAACATTGGAACCAAAGCCAAGAGTCATGGACAACCCGAGACATGGTTTCATGTCTCCCTTGATTCATGCTGTAGTTTCCAAAATGAAGGAAAGCAGTCCCACCAAACAAGATACTCAAGCCCTCCGTGAGTTACAGCATGTACAGAAGAAGTTGAAAGAAACGGAAGAGAAACTCCGTCAATCACAGAAAGCACAACGAACTCCATCCCTCCCTGAAGCTGGAACTCCTACTGAAACTCCAGCTGTTGGTTCCCTAGACATTGAAGAAGATCCCATTGAACCTTTTGATGAAGAACATCCCCCAGAGGCTGCTCCCAAAAAACGGAGAGCATCAAGGCAAAGACCCAACGCCGATTAGAAGCCTGGGTGCGACGTTCAGATTAGGTTCCACCGCCAAAGGCACCCTTGACGGCTGAAGAAGTGATGAATCCTTCCAAGCCAGTTTTACGGGATCAACAACAAAAAAAGGGTCACAGGGAGATCTCCAAAAGTGGATGGAACAATTTGATGTGGAGACCCAACAGACCGCCAAGAAAATCTTGGAAATGTTGGCCGATCATAAATTTTCCAAGGCGAAACTGCAGAATGCAGCAGCCCAATACGGACTCAATGTCCAAGACTCTTTGAAGTACCAACCCAACAGTCTTCAGCAAGTGATAGCCTATGCTGCAGCGATGTCTTCGTGACTAGCTCTTGCACATCATCACTTTGCACCACATGAAATCCTTTCAGACATCAAAATCCTTCGTGCGTTTTCAAGTCGAACCC
>DF243808.1:2182-33614 GCA_000507305.1 Breviolum minutum Mf 1.05b.01 | reverse complement strand
TGCTCAAATGAATGCTGATTGAAAGGTGGAGAAGGCCCAGTATGCTGAGTTCAATGCGCCAACATGTGACAAGATTGCAGTTTGACAGCTGTGCAAAGAAAGGCAGCCTTTGTGGAACAGTCATGTATGACGGCCTGAATTTGGCATGTTTGGATCAATTCCATTGTGTTCGTTCCCATGCCAAAAGCTCCCCCCAAAGCTGGCGCAAAAGAGTTGTCATACAACAGTCTGAATCTATCCATGAAAGACAATGCCTACTATAGCGGACAGCATCATTGTTTCGGACCAAACTGATTTATTCAGTTTTGCCACACATGGAGATGAATACGGTATGCCTAGAACAGCTCTCCCATGCAAACAGGCAGACACTGGACACCAGTATTTTTCTGCGGTTGTGCAAGCATGGGCCAAGAGTCCTCGAAGGGTAGCCCAAGGCTCTTGTCAAATGAAAGAACAACTATATGCAGCTATTGGGAGATGAGGTCAAGTTGTCGAGGAGACAGCCTGTTGCCATTCGGCACCTGGTGAGACATGAAAGGTGACCCTAGATAACTGGCAGTGTGGCGCTTAGCTGTCAACAATCTTCGCATGAGTGCAGTGAAGTGTTCTTATTTGCGCCAACCAATTATTCATCCGCATCATCATGCCATCATGCCTTAGAAGCTTTTCGACCTTTTTTAGTCAAAGTCACCAGAGCAGCTCAGTCTGACTTTGGACTCGTTCAATTGCAAGTGGACAGGAAACTGCTGCTCAACTGGATTAATCTTGGTGTGCAAAGGAATAGGCTCTGTCACATAGAAGGTCTAGTGAAACTGATGCAACCCAATTTCCCCCTCCAACCAATTGAGCAGACACGTAACGTGACACTAGGAAGCTGGCAACATGGGGTGTGGGCATCGGGACTGTTCCACTGGTTACAGTTGTGGATGTGCGAGGTTCGACACCATTGTCAGCTATTTCAACCGTGTAGAGTGCTGTAGTGCATCCTGACGCGAAGCTTGCTAAATTCAATCGCGTGCTCCACAATGAAGCGACCAGAAGGGAGAGTTGACACCAAGTTGCTATGGGACCAACTTGACATTTGCAATGTTGACTCGTGGGTTGCAACGGTCTCACAACTTATGGAAATTTCGGAGCCCGAGGATTGAGTGACACCACCTGGATGCGTTGGCATCGAGTTGTCCAGGCCTCCATTGGAGAGGAATTACATCACTACATGTCACAAAACAATGCCGGTTTCTGAATGTTGTGGTTTGATAGCTCGTCTGGGTGATGCTATGCGATGCCTTCAACCTCCTGCAGTTTTCTGCATATTCGAAGCTGACGCAGGCCAAGTGCGAAGTCTAACAAGTCCAAGATTTCAGGCATCTCGGAGCAGGAATTGACTTGAGCAGATTGTGCATGCAGCCGCTCTCGAAACTCCCCAGTCTCAAATAGGCTATAGTTCTCAAGAACAAAGCGCATAATCTCACGCAGTACGCATTCAAGGACTCAAACTTGTTTCCATAGCACCGCTTTATGTTGAGCATCTCACATAGCTCGCACTTCATTTGCTTGTTTGCAAATGAGTTCGGAGTTGGTTCAAGCATGACTAGATCTTTCAAGAGAAACATGTGAAGGGCAGGAAGTGGAGATGGACATCATATGGAATAAAGATAATTTCATGGCGGCTCGGCGGCCGCCACACACAACGACCAGCTCTAAAGCCATTTATCTCAGCCCGTTTCAGCTTTGCAACAACAGAGGCTGTTCAATCTCGATGAGACAGAAAAACTTGTGTGAGACCGACAATTCTTTCCATTTAATAAGTTGCACTGTGTTTGAATTTGGATGAATTTGGTTCAAGTATGACTAGATCTTTCAAAAGAAACATGTGAAGAGCAGGAAGTGGAGATGGACATCATATGGAATGAAGAGAATTTCATGGAGGCTCGGCGGCCGCCACACAGCGAAAAGCTGCAATACCATTTATCATATTTATCTCAGTCCATGTCAGCCTGCAGCAACAGTGCGGTTGCACCATTGATTTGGACAGAGGTGGGGTAGGCTGTTGAATCTCGACGCTTCAGTGAACTTCTGTGACACCGGCTTTTAATTTGGCTTTGCACTTGGGTACGATCGGATCGTGTACGCGGTGCTTTTCTTTGCCAACGAAGCCGCATGCCCTACTTGGGTTCTGCAGAGCGAAGTCGATTTGTTTCGATATCGGACTGGGGCTGCATTCGCTTTCATTTGGTGCCACAAAAACCCATCTATGCATCTGGAGAGTCTCCAGTGCGTAAAGCCCCTTGCTGCAATGGGTTTAAGTGCACGAGCAATTCAAACAAGCATCAAAACCATTTCTTCCCATGGGCACTGAGGATGAGGATCCCACAACTTCAATATATTGGTTCTCGCCTTTCAACCTCTCACCACCTTATGCTGCCGGTAAGTCATGTGCTGCCGGTAAGTCATGGTAAGTCATGGTAAGCCCGCTTCCAAGCTGGTCAGAATGAAGCATATCCGCTACACACGTGAGCAGTTTCCTTGTTTGATGGCAGCACCGGATGAAAGCATCGTGCATCGTGCAGTCATTCACCAATGCAGGACAAAAACATCTAAAATCAAGAGTAGCACCTTGATTTACCAACTCTGCTCGGTATCTCCACCTGTCAACTTTTTTGCGGCCCATTCTGGGTATGATTTCAGTCATGAGCAACGTGTTCATGTTGAAAAGGAACTGCAAATTGCAGATGGAGTTGAACAATGTATCGCTTTGCTGTGTACCATTGTCTATTGCTCAGAGCCTACTAAGCGATATTGGGATACAGTGTGCCTAAAAACCTTGAGTCCTGGAGTCGCATCAGGAATTCTTGTAACACAAGCTACAGCTACAGCTTTACTAAGTTGCCGAAATGCTACTTGTGGCTTCAAGATTGCTGAGCCGACTGTCCAACAGCACCTTTGAGGAGCGTTTGGAATTTGCGCTGCACAACTTACATTCCAAAAGCAGGGTGCATGAAGTTGCCACCACAAGAGTTACAAGAGTGCCAGGCCCTGCAAGTGCAACTTGCCCTGTTGTTGTTTGCCTGCAATTAATGCACATATTTTCACTTAATTACACTTGGCTGCGACTGGGAGTGAAGGATGAGAGCATGTAGGCTTCATTCCCTGCCAGGAGGTGTTGTTGTGAGTCGGAGCATTAGCCTAAGACCTTAGGACTGGCAAAACTTAATCATGCACTCACGCGAGGGTCACAGGCCTCTGGGCGTTGTGCCTCCATTGACGTGGTTTCTTTGCTCGCAATGCCCCAGCTTGCCGTTCTTGATTGGTTGCTTTTGCAGTGTGCGGCGAGATGGCTTGTGCGGCGTGGAATCTCTCTTTTTTGCAAAGACAGGAAGCCCATCTGTATCGCCTAGAGATTGTTGAGACCCGTTTTTCAAATTTCCCAGGAGGTTTCCTTCGAGTGTGCTATGCTCCTGATCGCAGGTGGGTTCTGTTCCCTCTTCAGTCACCGTCGTAGCATCCAATCACGCCATCCCTGGGAACTGCTCGCAGATTATTCGAAGACGAGTTTTGCAGTGACGAAATCTTTCTAGGCTTGCATTAATTTGGCAAGCTTCACGTCAATTTCAATGTATATTGGAATATATTAGTAATATTGTATACTTCTTTCTTGGGAACTTCCAAATCTGTTGGCCATGGGAACCTTCAATATAGATTGCAGGATGTTCAATTCCCTAGACTCCCTAGACTTGGTGCTCTGCAACATGAGGGCAAGTCGGCTATGTTCGAGATTTAGCCGTGCAGATGCGGGCAGGTGAGAGGGATGCTGCCCAAATTATTTTTTGCCACATGTTGTTCAGATTCTTGAAAGGGCCTGAATATGTTGATGGACTTCTGAGTCCCGACCTTGCATGTTGTGTTCCTTGGTCTTACTTGAGTTCAAAAGAGAGGTCTCATGCCCCAAATCGTTGCTGCCAACTTCATTGCCATTGCCCATGACCCACTAGCCTTTGAAATTGTACTCACATTTCCTTACATGAGCAACTGCATGTATTTACGATGATGAAGACAAGATGTGGCGTCAAGCAGGGTTTGTCGAAATGTTGGTTTCGCCTGCAAAACGAGATGAAAACGAGATGGGGGGACTCCAAAAACGAGGTAGGTTTAAAACATTTTAAAACGAGATTAAAACGAGGTCACTCATGATGAAAACGAGGTCACTCATGATGAAAAAGTGCCGAAACCTGAAAAACGAGATTAAAACGAGGTGGGGGGACTCCATCAATCTTCTTTACTGCAGCCACATCATAACTAAAAGCCGCCGCTCACATGGTAAGGTGCAAACAGTTTTCTGAGCTGAGTAGCCACGAAAACTTCCAGTGTAAGAATTTATAAGGGACATTAAGACACTTAGTGTACCTTGATGTATCTTAATGTTAGATGGCCCTGTGAAAGCCTGAAGCGCAGCTCGCTAAAGATTTTGCTCTCTCCCTATCTTGCCAAGGCAAAATGACTCAGAATCCATCCACCGATGTTGTCAGACCAAGCATCTACACCAAGAAAAACCGGCCACATCGCCCCCGTTTTGTGAGATGTTGGTGGTGATGGGAGTGAAGGCTTGAATATACAGAATACAAGCACTAGCATACAATTCATTTCATTTCCATTCATTTCCCCTCCTTCCATGCTTAAACTGAGGGGATTCCAGCAAGGTCCTTCCATCAACGAGCGTTCGATGCAGCCACAGCCCCTTCTTGGTACACTGACCTTCTTGGTATTTGAAGATGAGGAAGTCTCAAAGGAGTGCTTGCCTTGAAAGGGGCTGTCAAATTCCGTACTTTCCTTTGCTCATGGCATCGCATCAGAGGATTTAGACCACCCAAATGCATGGAGACATCATGAAAGTGAAACAAATGTTCAAACAGAAGATGTTCTTCAGGCAACCGACTGGATGCATTCCATGACAGCGCACGCCCAAGGTATTCTGTGGAAAATGATTGAACCTGGAAGTCGGGGTTGGCTTTGCTCCTCCCTTGCCTGGAAACCCGAAATCCCTTGTTTTTTGGTCATTAAGGCTAAATCCATCTAAACTCCGTAAAGGACAGTTTTTTTGGTCATTGATCAAAAAAAGCCGTAACGGATAGAAAAAATGGTCAAACCTAATCGAAGCTGCACTTTCAGGATGACCAAAAAATTAGTTATATATTGCCATCTATGGGCAAATATGGCCTTGGTTCCGAAGCCAAAGGCATGGCAAAGCCATAGTTTTTCAACATTTTGTTGCAAAAAAGGCGTACGGATCATGTTGAAAAAAAGACATACATGGCCACATTTGACAAAATGCATCGCCGTAATGACCAAAAAAAATAGCCGAAGCCGTATGACTCGACCAAAAAAACATTGATTTTTGGGGTCCCAGGCAAGCAAATGTTCTCAAATTTCTTCAGCTCGGAACGGCGGAAACGTCTATCACTTCGAAAGCGATTCACACAAGGTTGTCCGCTACGACTGCAGCGTCCGATGTTTTTCCTCGCTCCTCAGAGCCATCTTTCAACGACTCGCAGTGACACGTTCCCAGGCACAAGCTCACGCCAAGATTGGACATGTTTTTGAGGCGGAAGATGAGCCTTGACCCGAAACCAGATGCAATCAATGGACCTCAATGCAAGATTTGACGGACTTAGCCATGGCATGCCATGGCTCTGTTGTGTCAATACCCGCAGTGCAACTTTTCCCGTCCAATGAGACTCCAGTTTTTGTGGAAAGATGGTATAGAGAAATATTGGTGCTGAAGGCATCCTTTCGAATCAGGCTAGTAATGGTTTGGAATCATGTGGAATCCGCTTGCAATGAGAGCGCTTCGAATTCGCAAAGGCTTGAACAGGGAGCCCGTTTGGGACAGCTGTGCAGATACAAAAGGGAGCGAACGCAGACCAGACGCTCAAGTCGCTGGAGTTTGTGTCGCAAAATTTGTATATACTTGAAAGAAGCCCGGAGGGAAATCAAGCGGCTCTTGGTTAAGCGGGCAACCGTGCGTGTTAGCACTTGTGTGAGACACTCATGCATGCATTTGCAAGGAGCCTTAAGACTCAGCATTTGAAGCGTCTGCAAAAATGTGAAGACCACTTCCACATGGTCCAAGATATCGCGCTTATCTCTGGATGCCGGAATGCAGCAGGCTGAACGCATGAAGTTGTCTTGGACACAAGTGGTCTACAAGCATATCCAGACAGATGAGTCATCGACACCAGACTGGCAGCTTTCATTTGCGCGTTGCCGCTCTGCATTTCCAGATGACCGATTGCTCGCTTGAAGATCTTGAAGTGAAGTCAAGATGAGCTCACACAACCACCCTAGGCCTTCCAATAATTTGATGAATGTATCCTGCTAGAGGGTGCGTTGTGTAAGGCTTTCAACTTGCAAATAACAGACACTTCATGATAGGTAGGCAGTTTGTGAATTTTTGCTTGTCAAGTTTTGAACCCAAGTGAAGCCGACTTTGCAGTTGGATGCATTGGTCAACACTTTCTGAACTACCTGAAATATCCTGAAACTATGATACTGTAAGGGACCTAAATCAGGGCAGGATGAGGTGACAAAGGGTGACAAGTTGACAGGCAAGTTGGATGTTGCAGAATTCAGAACCAGAAACCGCAGAAACCTCTGCAGAATGTGCCTGCAAAAGAGCCAAGCAAGTGAATCAAGTAACGACGCAGGTGTTTTTTCGAAAGCTTCGTTTGTAATTAAGCAAGAAAGATCTGAGTGCTCAGATGACAGGTGCTGTGACTGATGTCACTCTCCACCAGCTTTCCTTGTCCATGAGTCAGAAGTCTGAGTTTTCCAACATGAAATCACTACACCAGCTGCCCTCTGAAAGCCATGGTTGCTCCAGGTCGTTCCTAACCAGCTGGAGCATGGACAAGATTCCAGCTGTCCACCTGTTCTTTCTGATACGCAGCCCTATTGGCCTAGAAAGCATGAGGTGCAAGGTACTTTCAAGGCAAAGAGTCTTCATGAACTCATGAACCAACTACTTGGACACCGTACCCTTGTGACATTGAGATCTTCTCCAAGACAAGATGATGAGAACCTGAACTTGGTAAGCTCCTGCGTTGGGCATGCAGAGACGGCTCTAGTTTCCTCAACTTGCAGGGTAACAGCACAGTCTTTTCAGCAAGTGACTTGCCGGCATTTTAAGCATGGATTTGTTTAATTTCGCTTGACTTATGGTATTGGTGAGCAAAAACTGGCACAAACGCATTTTTTTCCTGCTCATTAATTACCATCAATCTGATGCCGATACCATTCACGTGGCTTCATCTGGCGGGCGGTCATTTGAAGAACATTTGAAGTGAAATAGAGATGATGAACGGTGACTTGTATTGGATAGCAAGGTCTGAAAGTGAAACGAAACTGCCTCAGTGTGGGAGCAACTTCACAAGATCTTGGCTGCCTTGTGAAGTGAAGAGCGCCTCAGCTGGTTGATGAGTTAGATTTTGAAGAGCTGGCATTGAACATGAAAGTCTCTATTAACGCAAACACAAACACGGAGTGATTTTTGTTGCTCAAAGTAAACTAGTAAACTTATATTTCTGCTGGAAAACTTCTACTTTCATGCTTTTGGGCAGATGTTCCTTTCCAAGGTTTTGTGCTACATGATGCTCAAAATCGGTGGCCCATGGCACAAGTCTCAGCAGCTTACGCATCTTCAACCTGTCTCCGAAGCTCACGCACCTTGCACCTTTCTTTGAGCTCAACAGCACAGTCTTTTGAGCAAGTGACTTGGCGGCCTGTGAAGCATCGATTGATTGAATCTTAGGACTTGAAGAACATCTGACGTGAAATAGAGATGATGACCTGATGACCTGTCACTTATGTTTGAAATTAGGGTCTGAAAGTGAAACAAAACTGCCTCAGATCGGGAGCAACTTCACAAGAACTTGGCTGCTGAAGTGAAGTGAAGGGTGCCTCAGCTGGTTGATGAGCAAGGCTTCGTGATGAAGCTCAAACATCTGCCGCTGCCTTCCGTACCGGAAGGGAAAAAAAGTCACTTTTTTGTTTGCTTGGGGTGTTGGCACGGGGTTTTTTGCGTGTGGATGAGGGACTAAAACTTTTGGGTTCCAAATTTGGGATCTGCTAGTGCTCCATGTCCACTCATCAAGACCGGTGACAAGCTTGACTGTGAGAATTGAGTGATCTTTATTCATAGATCAAAGCAAGATGCTGTCCCTTCAACAAGTCCTGCAGAATATTACAGAACATATAACGATCATTTCAACTTTTTAGCGAGATCGTAGACAGACCAGAAATGGCAAGATATTGTTGCATGTGTTTGCCACTGCCATATCAAGACAGGGACTCATACAATTCTGGTGAAAATCCTTTGCAAATATTCGGTTCGCTTAATTTCTTTTCATATCATTTCATTTCATTTCGTGCCCTTTTTGGATTCGTACCAATGAATCGTGTCACTGTGTCAGATGTCATCAATCAACGTATACCTAGTCAAAGCCTCTTACGTTTCTATCTAACTTGCTCCAGTACTGAGACGTCTTTTTGGTAGACGATCCCCCATTGTAGGATATGAAAAGGACATGTTTGCCGTTTGAAGTTTCATGACCTCTCACAACCTCGCAAACTTTTAGTTTATTTTTAAACATCGCAAAGATGTAGAACGGCACTCTGGAACAAAGTACGCAGCATTGGAGATTTCTTGAGATTTTCAGAAATGTTGACGTCTTCAAATTGTACCAAAGAATTCACTTCATCAATTGAAGTGTTCTTGATATCAACTCTTTTGCACGACAGAAGGTCACCAAGTTTTAGATCATTGAAAATTGCATTCCTTGTTTCAGGGTTTTCCATGCCTCTTCATTCGCAAAGATTTCAGATTTCAGCTCCAGAATTTGCACACCACGAACTAAGCAGCAACATAAAACTGACATGTTTTTGTAGCCGAAAAGCTGCTGAGTCAACTGAAGCTGAATCATAGTTAGCCAAACAGGTCCCCAACAGCTGGAAGAGTCTTGGTGCGTTGACCTACCTTGTCATCCACTAATTTGGTTTTTATTTAAAGAATTTCCAGCTTGAAATGATAGACATCCCAGGAATCATACACAGTAAAGTACAGCTGTAAGCGATACATAATAGGAAGTCTTTTTCATGATGTCTTTTTTGAGATGCCTTAGCCTAGGAAAATGCCAAATGGCAATGAATTTTCATCACTTTGTTTGACCTGCTTTGACAAACAAAATTCAAAAGGAATTTCAGTCCTTTTTATGGTATTGATAGTGAATATCACTAGGTGGATTCGAACCTAAAACCCACCCTAACCCCCAACCCTATCATTTGGGGGAAAAAATCAGTCCGTCAATGATGCGACCATTCCGCATGGCGCAACTCTCATGATTCTTCAATCCGCCATGGGCTCAGTCGGTCGTTGGTTGGTTTAGGTCATTGCGTCGTTGTTGATCCGATGTCGTTGGCTTGAGAGGTTTTAGAAAGCATCAAGCAACAATGAAACAATGAGACTCTTTGGATGAACAATGATGTTTTTTTTAAAAAACTATTTTTGACAAGTTTTTTTCCGGGTGCGAACAGTTAGAATGTAAACTTTACAAAAAAAAACATGTTAACAAAAAAAACACCCCAAAATCGAGATTTTCACCCATAAGGGTCCCTGGTACTGTAACAAACCTCCCTCTTCAGGTACCAACAGAAGACTATGATGAGGAAAATACCTTGGTAACGGAGCAGCCCAAACCCAGGTGCCGACGCCGATGGGAAAGGGGTCATGGGATGTCCCTACCTTTTTTGACGAAGGAAGGTCCCTTTTTTTTGCTTCAAGTGGGCTGAATATATATGATGGTATACTGTGGGGTTGCCATCAAACCTTTTTTAGTGTTTTTTTTGGGGGGGACAGTGGACATCGTGACATCGCAGAACTTATATTTGTTCAATATGGGGAGAAAACCCATGCGTTTTTAAAAGGACAAAAAACACAGGTTGGCTACCAGAAGAGGGTACTATCCCAAAAATCACCCCTTTGGTTTTCCGGCGATCATTTAGGTAAGGTTAGGATCAGTTCCGGCAGTTCCTACGAAAAGTGAGGTCATACATTACCTGACTGGGCTTTTTTTGAGATTATAGCAATCCTTCAAAGGGAAAAGGTCGGGGGTTTTCACGTCCCTGTTTTGGGATGTTTGTTTACATTAACATAGAGGCACATTCATTTTTGAAGGATTGACTTAAGGATGGGATGACTATGGATGACTACAACCTTCCGCAGGCAGACCAAAAAGCTGAGCCGAAAACAGCGACGCAAACTTGGCAGCAGACTGACATCAGACATCGGGCAACTGGCATCATTTTTGGGGCGGCAAAATCAACGAAGCCTGAAAAATGGAATGCTTTCGACATGGTGAACAAAGCGAAATCTGTGGTTGTTCATTGATATCACAAATGGACAGGAACAATATTCTTCGGCTATTTTGTACATTTTGTAGCAATCCTCTTTGAGATTTCAACATCGCCCTGCTATGGGACAAAAGGAAAACCATGGTTTGCGAGGAAAGCATGAATTTTTTTTACAAATTTGAGTTGAAAAGACTCGGGGATCTAACAATTCAATAGAATCAATATCTATCAGTTGACGCTTCAGAAAAATAGATGTTACTCATATGACTACAATATTCCATCACCAATGGCCAATGGCGCTAGAAGAAAGTTGTACAAAAACTGTGATTGGCTAATTCTCGTCGGGGGACGAGAAAATCCACATACCACTTTGGGACTACAAGATTGGTTGTATTTTGTGGCTCCCCGAGGGCCAATGTTTGAACCATAGCCCAAAGAACATCAGTCATACCTACCCTCCCTGAAACTAACATATCCCCTGAAAATAGACCCTGGAAGAGGAGATTTTCAGGGGCTATGTTAGTTTCAGGGAGGGTAACCATATTTGTCTAGCAAATAGGGTCAGTACAACACCCTCGGAGCTACTGATGTGCATCAACTCAAGAGACGAGGCCAGTGAAATTGATCCGAATTGAGATTGAATCAATTCTGCGAACATGTGGGTGTTTCCAAAAATAAGGGTGCCCCAAAATGGATGGTTTATAATGGAAAACCCTATGAAAATGGATGATTTGGGAAAACCCACTATTTTCGGAAACACCCATTTATCTATTATATCTAGTTTATAGATATACGATATACACGTACATTTAAACGTTGTTTGCATATATGTAAATACATAAGTATACAACTGCCGGCTTGTGTACAGTCAGTTGAAGCAGTGTCAAACAATTCTATATGCTGATTTTTCATCTTCTGAAAAGGTGAATCTAAAACGAGGATTCACCAGTTGGGATGAGACATCCCTGCAGTTCAATATGGAACATGAAGCTCAGCCCTTTGGAAAGGATATTTTTAGCTTGCTGAAAGTTGATCATTATTTCAACAATGATCAAACGCCACACAGTTTGAAGCTTGATGAAAACTACTTGTCGATGGAAGAACTCCGGCTAACCACCTGGGATGTATAAAACCCTGTAGTTAGTAAATAATGGGATATTTACCATATCAACTGGTTAACCGGATCTCTGAACCATCAACCGTATTAATCACAGAGTGGTTTTCCCCTTATGTTCCAGCAACTTGGAAACTTCACCCCATGGGTCATGTCATTTGAGGCATCGCCGCCTCGGACCATCGCACAGCGGCCGAGGAAGATGAGGTATCGCTTGGGTTTTCTTAGACGATCGAAACCCATTTCCGCTTTCTTCACAAAAAAAAACATGGGATTTCTCATTCTCTTGAGATTCAGGGAATCCTGCATATAATTTATATATATATATATATACGTAATTATATATACACATATCACACGCATCACATCTATCCAGTGGATATCCTTGGACGCCCTCTATGTTTGAGTCCCACAAGTTGATCAAGTAGTTGTCCAAGGATCCCCATTTTTCGTTCATCATCGGTCCGAATAAGAAATAGGGCTGGGTGGAAAATCGTAGGTTTTTTCTGTGACCCAATTTGCCGTTCCAAAATGATCACCATTTTTGTTCTCAAAAACGAACACCTTCTTTCTTTAAGATCCGTTTTTGCTCCGTGGAACCGTGTTGCGCTTCTAGAAAACAGATTCCCCTCTCCAACCTGCGGTTGGGGCGCCAGACTTTAGCTCGCAGGTGAGCTGGAAATTGGTGGCCTTGGGCATTTGTTGCTAAGCTCCAAAACCAACAAAAGGGACTGCGGAATCTCTCAGAAAAAACAGCCGCTCTTCAAAAAGGGAAAATGTTCATTTATCCACCTAGCAACCATTCATTACCAACACCTAAAACGCCGGGAATGGTGTTTTTTTCCCGAAAATTGGAACATGTGTGGGATTTTTATTCGGGCAATGTATGTACAGTAGCGAAACCGTCCTCCAAGATGTAAATTCAAATTGGGAAAGTGATCCAGGGATTGCAGAAAACTGTTTGGTAGGGAGCTTTGAGCTGCAAGAATCAAATTCGAGATTTTGTGTGGCAAGGTGGTTTTCAAAATGTTGGAATTGTTTCCCCCCAATCTGGGTAGATGATCTGAACTTGGGCGGACATTTTTCATATTTGGTTGGCGAAAAATCACCAGGAAGTTGATGTGAGTCATAAACAAGGGCTGGAATCCATAGATGGGCATGCCTTCAAATGAGAGCCACTCAAATCCCTTGCTTTTCTACAGTAAAATTATAACCAATGCCTTTTTGTGAATTTTGCTAATTTTGAGACACGCATCTCAGTTTGGTACTGATTGCTTTCCTATACAATGACGAATCAGGAAGAACATCTTTTTTAAAGCAGTTGTTGTTTCTTCACCATTTTGGTAAGTTGTTTTTGCACAGCAATATCTTCAAGAGCTTTGAAGGAATGAAACAAACCTGCCAGTTAGCTGCATGCAAGGCTGTTGTTTGGGTGTGGTCGCAACCGGAGCATCATTGGCAGTCCTGTCTCGTCTGGGCGATGACCAGGCCGACATCCGATTGGACATGGGGAGGATACCTTTAATGGATCCTTTTGGCATGAAGGACCAGTCGAGATCTCTGTAATAAAGAGATCTGTTCTCGTTCTTTTACCTTTGTGAACGTGACATAGAAAAGTTACTTTGAAATTGCTCAACTTACCACAGCCAGTGGATGAAGTGAATTGAAATTACTGTGAATATTGAGATGGAAGGAGCTGGCACAACAGCTTCCTTTGGATAGTAGATAGAGTAACTTGAATTGGATTGAATTGGCAGAGTCTACTAGTCCCTTGGGATGCTTCCCACTGAGGATAGAACGTGTTGTGTCACTGGACTTCAGAGGATACATGGGAGGTACTTCTTAGTCCCAGCTCATACCATGAACACTGATTCCCCATTTGCAGCTAAATATACAAACCACACTATGGTAGTTTTTCAAGTATATACTAATATAACTATATAACTATCTTTTTTGGTATATATATATATCTACCAGCACCTTCCAAGGGGTGCCAAATAAACCCTAAGGCCCTAAGGGATGGTGAATTGACACCCTTTAGCAACCATTTGGCACCATTTGGAAGGTCCAGGTATAGATGCATGTCCCAAAATCTACCAAGATCTTGGCAAATTTTCATACCCCCAGGGCAGCCACGGCACCTTGGGTGATGGTAGTGTGCCATCGGTACGGCCCTTATTGGCCATCTTTGGCTTACGCCTTGTGGAGGCTCCAGAGGTGGGGATTGGCGTGGCCTGGGTGGATGGTGATGATGCTTACTTTTGGTGATGATTTTCCGCCATAGTCTTAGTGATGGACCATCATCATCATCATCATCATCATCGTTTAATCATGATCATGACCATCATCATTACCATCATCCTGATTATTTCTGTCATCATCGCCCCACAAATATCATCACCAGTTCTGTACCTTTCCAACCTTCCCTAACCTTCCATTTGCCTCACCCCTTCCAACAAAATGCCATTAAAAAACACCAACCAAATCAGGCCCTTCCTAGCGACAATGCCATCGCTTGGTTAGCCGCACATCTTTTGGATGGAGCTTTGGAGAGAAGCAATCAGAGTGGAGCCTTCATTCTACCAGAGGTGATTTGGCTTGTTTCAAGATTTCAAGGGAGCCCATGTCTGTTACAAAACTTCCTTTTGGCATAAGATATTTGACATTTGATATTGACATGTAAAATGTCCTGAAAAATGCGGGAAGATGAGGGAGATGTTCCTGTTTCCAGAATATTGCTATAATTTGGTTAAGAAGAACCTGCACCTATGCTGATACCGATATCGGAAAAACGCGTTTTCTTTATCCATCCTGTGCGTTCAAACCTATATCCTCTTGGTATAGATAATATTTTCGAATACAAACATTATAGAAAATTATTATATATGTATATATTTATATATTTAGATACTAATTTGTTACAGCATTGTTGGGGACTTTTCTGACTTCACCTGTTCGCGAGGTTATATTTGGAGCTATAGAATGGGAACTGGTGAAAATGGAAGGTTTTTGAAGACAAGTGAATGACAAGTCCCTTGAATTTTTGTTGGCTTCAAAGGCTCAACATACATCAACATAGAGGAGTTCATTTGATTCATGCTTCCAGATTTTTCAGATACTTCCGCCTTCCAGGTTGATGTGAATTGAATGAGAATCATGTCTTCGGGATTTTTTGTTCCATTTCCGCCCAGTTTTTTTTGGAACAGACAACAATGACTGAGAACAGACATCCGCAAACATGGTACAGATTTCATGTCATGTTGGCTAAAAAAATCACTATCCCTTTTTCATGACGCCCCAATGGAAAACCAACCATTCTACAGATGGATGACTAAACCACCATTGTCGATTGATGATTGTCGAGAGTCGATAGGAAATTTTCAATAGATGTCCTTGATGCCGGGTGGATGCCAAAAATCTCATTTTTTTTGATATATACTGTATGCAGGAACACGTTTCTGTTATCTTTGGGTGACATACATATCTTTGAAAAGTGGTTGGGTAGCCACGTTTTACTAAACCACTTTCCAATCCTGGGATCTTCCAAGGTGTTTTTCTGAAGCTAGATGGTTCCCACCGGCAATATGCCACCTCAAATCTTAATCACCATGAACTCCGTGTCAACTGGGAAACTCAGGATTTTTGGAACTGTTCCCCAATCCCAACCATCAAGAACTGCCAATCGAGGCCAACCATCGCTTGTTACCAGATGGTCAATTGATCCAATCTTGGCAGCCGAAAAAAGCCAAACTTGAGAATTCACGGCACTTGGCAAAGAGACTTCGTGCTTGGGATTCGATCTTTCAGTATTTTTTTGTTGTTTGGGGAGTGGGGAACATTTTTTGGGAGGAGTTTTTCTTAGTTTGGGTTATTTGGGCAGTTCCAATCTGTGTGAATCTGATGATACTGTATCAACCTGAAATTTTACGTGTAGGCAGGTTTCGCCTGCTAAAGCCTGCGTTTTTTGAGCTGAGCTTGTGTGACATGGGGTACAATTCACTTGGAAGTTTATCCTTGCCCACAGGATCCATGTATGGTATATTCATCTACATTTACCCTTTAAAATCAACCAAATGTAGGTAAATATACCATACATGGATCATATAGGTTGGGATACAGTAGTTCAATAGTTCATCATGACTGACTGATGCATGGAGGAAGTGGTTCCTCAAACTTGAAAGATTTTTTTGGTGCATGATTTGACAATAGCCACAATTTCTCTGGCACATCCTCAGTGTTTTGCAAAACTTCCGCAGATATCGACTCATATCTGTGGATACGCATCTCATTTTCGGATATTTTCGGCTCTTTTTGTTTCGGTGATATCAAAGATTTCTCAAGGCAACAAGTCGAAGGATTGAAGGTAACTGAAGGCATGAAACTTCCTGGAACGTGTTTTTTTTTTTTTTCGGAAAACCGAAATTCCCTACAATTTAATTTGTGTTTCTTCAAAACCTGTCAACTAAAAACATATGATAGATCGCCATGATTTATGAATTGCCACTAATTATCATGAATTGCTTATCCCTCACCAAGATCCAGACAGCAAGCTTCAGTGTTGTTTGAAGTATGGTTCTGGAAGGTTGCAGACTTGTATGATACATCAGACACATTCCATCATTCACCCATGGTATCTCTGGATCAAGAAAAGATTCTAATGACATTTATTTCCTGGACTTGTTCTGTTGCACCAGATCAGGTGCGGGTTTTCCTCATTTGGAAAGTCTTATTTGGGCTAAGGTGCTGTAGTTGTGGGGCCTATCGCAGAGATTCTACAGGCAGGGGATCATGTTGAAGACCCTCAACATGTTCAACTGGAGATGATCCTTGAAGTTGTAAGCAGATTTTTGCATTTGTAGCTGATTTGTAGCTCTTGGCTGCCGGTGGTTAGAACATTATAGCCATAGCGATTGTAAGCCGTCCTTACCAGTGACTTTATTCCCAAGCTACAAGTGAGGGAATCGCAGAACCACTTAGTCCGGTGTCATTGGTTTTTGCACTTAGGATTTGGGAGGGTGCAATCTCTCCTTTTCTCAACCATTATGCTCTAGGTGATCAATAGCTTTGGAAGCAGAAACGCTATCTTTTAGCGTAGGGCTATGAAGATATTTGTAGAATGATCTTGAATAAATGTCTTCTCCAGGCACACAGATCTGATGTTGATTTCCGATCATGTACTGTTTGCAGCCTCTTCCAGCTCAAATGGGTTCGTTTTCTTACCAAAAGCCTTCAGCTGCATTGGAAAAGCCATGACTCACATTTTGCCTGGTCATATCTTTTGATCGAAAATTTAGTGAAAACCATGAAAGACAACATCACCGCAAATGACTGTTGACCTCAAAAGTCTTAGATATTCTTACCATGTGAATCAGCATTTCATGTGAACAGGTTGTGAAAAGGTGAATTGCTTGGATTTTTTGATGATTTCTGATGGTTCTAATATTTATTGGGACAAAATCACATTCACATATCACTCCAAACTGGTTCCTTGAAATGTTTCCAACCTTCAAACAACGGGACTTCCGTTAGACACCTATCTGACCTGGCAGTAAACGCGCCATGGCGGCACCATCACCTGGCAGTCCTCAGAGGTGACGTTCGAGAAGGGCCATCAGGGTTTGCTATATGTCCCCCCTTTTTGAGGGTATTCAATTATCACTATCACCTTTGAAGGCCCAAAAAGGAAGGACATTTTTCACGGTTTCGGTGATGTTTAATGGGGGGGACAAATAGCAAACACTTAAGGTCAACTTGGTGAGTTTTCTTGGCGATTTGACCAGATGTTTTTTTTTTCAAGGGATGATTCGATTTGTTCATGCAAAAGAGACTCCCAAACAAAATCAGGGTTTTTTGAAGGTGAAATGTACGTATATACATGGCTATTTAGGATATATGAATATAGATACTATATACTATATGCTGGTACTATATATATTGTACATATTTATACCTATCATTCTATTTTCATTCAGGAGGTGAGACTCATCTCAACATTTTCTCGAGAGGATGGTGCCACTCGCTGCCTATCAGCCAAAGGAGTACTGGCAACGTGTGAGGCGTCCGCCGGATGGAGGGGCTCGGTCGCTTCAGCTGCTGGTGAAAGCTGTTGGGCCCCATTCAGATATCCCAAATCCCCTCCAAGATTGAGGAGCAAATTGGAGCTACCACAAGATTTACATCTTAGCACATCTTATTTGGCCCATAGATTCACTCAGATACTCTTGAGGGTCTAAATGATCATAGCCGGGGCCACTGGATAGCTGTATCAACTGCATTTGATGTTCCATTTGGGCAGGGCCTTGTACGCCTCCTCAACGGAATCTTGGACACAAAGAGGTTGACAGATCCACAGGTGTTGTTAAAGTACAATGGAATCATTAAACCTGCGAGGTGTGTTTTTTTGTTGTGCAAAAGCATCTGGGCCTCAATTTTGCGATATTTTGTGATACTGCTGATGGAAGAAATCCCGATTTCAACCACCTGGGATGTGTAAAATTCCCTGTAAGGAATGGGATAAACTATATTTATATGCCAACCTCAACTGGTGAACGCCGGATTTCTTCCATCAACAGTATTTTGTCATTCTCTTTCACTCAGTATTTAGCGGTGAACGCCAAGGCGGTGATATTGGGCAATGTTTTGGAATGGTACGACTGGACCGTTTTTGGATACATGCGCCTTTGGTGTTAAATTGTGGGTTGGGTGCAACAAACCTTGGGTAGGCTGGAGAATGTAGAGGTTTATGTGATTTATATGACTTTATATTAATTTTGCATGACCTTATATGTTTTTTCTTTTTTTTATTGATTTTATATGATTTTATATGTCTTTCTGGCATAAAAAATGAGATTCACTTATATTTGAGACATACATAGATTGACCATGTGGCGGTTTTTTGCAAACGTTTAATTGCTAACGTTGGTTGTAAACGCATCAACATCTTTGGGTTCCAAACAGGATTTGTTGGATCCGCTCATGACCGGTCCAAAGCGACAAGCCAAGGCAAGACATCATGAAGGATGTTTTCGGTTCTGGAAGTGGTCAACAGGCGTTGATGGGGTTGAAGACCATGAACGGTTGGTGTAATAAATCACTATCACTATCTATCACTATGGATGGAGGTTCAATATAAAAGACATGTCATCAGATTGGCTCAAGTCTTAATGTAGCTTACTGTACAAATATAGATTTGAAAATTTAGATCAAGTGTCATGTAGTGCTGTTCACTGCTCTAAGGGTTTGCTGTTGCTTGCACGTTCCGCTAGATATTGGGATTTCAATGGATTTCAGAGAGATGTATTATACTATTGAATACGGATACATATCATAAGTTTCTAAACGATATATTAGATTCTACTATATAGTTATACTAGCATGTCTTCATCTAATATTGAAATCATTATATTTCGGATCCTCCAACCAAACACCTTGACCTCATACAACCCAGGCATGGTTATTATTCGCTGTGCCCTTCCTGGCACGGCCTTTGGGTAGCATTTTCTTTGGCTGGACCCGGGTGGAAATGCATGGACTCAAGGTCTTGAAGCGCTTCCCAAACAGTTGGATGAAGGATACTGTACATACCATGATACGGCCGTAGGGCATGTAGTATAGATCTGAAACTGTGGAGGTCTTCCGTTGACAATGGCCACTCAGCACCCCTTGTCCGAGCCAATTTGAGGTGCCATGAACTCATGAGGAAGCAACCATTAGGAAACAGTTTCCATTGAAATTGTTTCGAACGGAATCATGACACACACGCATACTCTATATAATGATTATATAAATAAATGAACATGAATGCATAAACCAGATTAAACCAGTTCCTATCATATCACCAGTAGCTGTGTGGGTCTTCTCTTGCTTTTGCAGTTTGTTTCTCTGTGGATCCATGTCCGTTGCCAACCAGTTGTCACAACCCCCGGTTGATGTAGGGCTTTAAGGGGCTCACCACTTTTGGAATGTTTGCTTGTTTATAGCCCATCATTGGGATAAACTGTTGCGGGATTTTAGCTATCAACAGTACTAGAATGCATTAGGTGATGGTATCAATTTATTTTCCTACATTCAACTCCGGGGTCGAAATACATGGCCACAACACCTGAAAAAAGTAGGCTAGTACTAGTTCACCCGTGAACTATCCCCATTTTGTAAAACACTGTACGCCTTCAAAGGGTCCATTTTTCCATTTCAATCTTAGTTTACCGGAGTGTAGGTCTATTGCCCGCAGGATTGGCGATCGATGTGGTCGAGCCGTCTCTTTAAAGCTGGCCATTTGGGGCATGGCCATTTGCACCGTGTTGCAAGGATGCCTTATTCCCAATAGCCCAGGCTAGAAAAGGATATGGTGATAGGGAAGGTGGATGAAGGTGGTATATTTATATAGATGGAAGAACTTCAAAAAGAGTCTTCCTCTTTTTTTTTTAGGAGGTGTTGATGATAAGTCAGCGGGTTCAACATAGAACTTGAAAATGAGCTAGTGGGAAAATTGATTCCGTCCTTACATGGCATCATGTTCAGCTTCCGTGTCAATCTTAATGGAGTTCAAGTGGTGACAATATAACTAGCCTGATGATGTTGTATGAAGGATTCAAAAACCAACGATTTATTGTACACGGTGTTTAATGTCTTATTCTAAAAAAGGGAATTGAATTTGACATCATGAAATCCTGGACGAAAAAAACATCTGAAACACCAGAATATCAAGGGGAGCTCATTTGTTCTGATGATACGAAAAAGCAATACTATATCCCAAGCATGTCCCTACTTCCAAGG
Source organism: Breviolum minutum Mf 1.05b.01 (assembly GCA_000507305.1). Lineage (NCBI taxonomy): Eukaryota > Dinophyceae > Suessiales > Symbiodiniaceae > Breviolum > Breviolum minutum. The sequence goes on along the minus strand of DF243808.1, from coordinate 13,324 downwards.
TATCCCAAACAATCCACAACATGTATCTTTTTTTATATATGCAAAACAGATTCCCCCCTGAGAGTCTGCAAGCTGTTTTCAAGCCCCGTAACTTGCGGCGAGGTGTCACCATTCAACTGGCCGTTTTGAGAATATTGACAGGGCTCTCAGCAGGCGCAACCCAATGGGGAGTGTAGCTTGAAAAGTTATGAACTGAAGCCATGATGTTCTTAAAGGTGTTTCCAAAAATAGGGGTAAAAACCCCCAAAATGGATGGTTTTTCATGGAAAACCCTATTAAAATGGATGATTTGGGAGAACCCACTATTTTCGGAAACACCCTTAAAGTTACATGCCAGGAATATGGTTGGTTTTTTGTGGTACTTTCCACCATACCGCGGTTGATGATTGAATCAACCCATGCAGTAAATTCAACAAAGCCTTGATTAAATCCTAAATGAAATTAGTCCGCCGTGATGGGTTTTACTCCCAAGATTTCTTGTTTCCCTCTCTTTTCACATCCCATGTTGAGAGTTTGCTCGTAGGTGGCGAATCTGCTGGTGTGAATACCTACATGTCTGAGGTGGGAGATGAGGCTGGGATGGTTCCAAGGTAAGGATCCCTGCCCTAAGTAACTGTCACGGTGACAGGAAGTTGGTTGATATTCCTGCCTTTTCGGGGGGTGAAAGGGGGTTTATTAACAGCAGGTTTTCTTGGAATTTTAATTGTATTTCGTGTCTAGTTCTGATTCTTGTTGCAAGCCTAGTTAGTTGCATTTGAACTCTCTGAAGTCAAACCATTCTTAAAGAATCCTTTGGCGGTGATGGATGCTTGAGCAATACCAAAAAAAAACGCATTTTTGGGAGGAGCCACAACAGGACCATCAACGATCGTACAATCATTTTAAGAAGGCTTCAGGCCCTTTACGAATATATGTTTCGTTGCAACCTTCTGACTGGAAAACACCGGGCAAGTCACAGGTTGAAGCTGCCACATGAGCAGTGAAGAAACAACAACGACTATATACCCCCCCAAAACTAACATGACAATGGAAAATGAATCAGTTGAAGATGTATTTCCTATTGAAAATGGTGGATTTTCCAATTTCATCTTAGATTTCAGGGGTGTAGTTGTTTGGGAGTATAAGCTCGAAATTCTAGTGGGATAAGAAACATATGTAACGAATGAAATGGGAACGCTGGGAATCCCGATCCAAATCGGGTTCTTCATTCCTCAAGATTTCCGGCTCACCGGGACCCACCGGGACCCACCCAGGGTCGTGAGCATACGCTGGGTGCTGCGATTGGAGTTAACAACTTGAGTGGTGTCCCGTCAACTTTCAAAGTGTTCAGAGGGGTTCCCACAAGGGTCAGTAAATGGGAACCATTCTGGGGGTGATCAAACTATGCCAATCTATGGCAATTTTGAAGGATTTGCCATGTTTGGGTTGTTTTTTTTAGTGACCCCTGTCCCAAAGTTCCATGTCTTGCTGCATTTTGTATGCTTTTTCACCTGGAATGGTTGGACGGCCATTGTTGGAATGGTGTAATTAAAATTCAAGGTGGTTTGGAAACTAGATAAGAAATTATATAATGATTTACCTCTTGATTCAGCTACTTTTGAACACAGGTTAGACAGCCTGAAAGAAAACACTTGTGTTTCATGATCCCGAGTCCCTCTTCTTTCCTTCCAATGAGTCATCACTCAAGTCGAGTTATGGATATTTATGGTATTTTATGACATAAAATTAGCTGATATAAAATCTACTTAAACAGTCTCAAGGAACCTCATATCCCCCAGTCCTAGTGCAAGATATTAGATCCGATGCAAAGCGAGCCTCACTTCGCGGGGAAATCTGAAGGAAAGGTGTCAAACCGAAACCTCCATTGGTTTGCACCTGGATCTTTGAAGCCTGTCTTCTTTCAAGGATAGGGCCTTTTTAAATGTAAGAGCCCTTGGCAAAGTATTTGAAGATCCCCCGAAGAAAAGAAAACGGGCACGTCGCACGTTATATAAATCCCTCCATAAAAACGAAATTTCAAATGTTTTCTTAGTGATCTAGTGAGACGAGTTCATAGATCTGTAGGAAATTTATCAGACACAAATCCTGATTTCTGAGGTTCATTGGCATTTCTTTTGGCCAACCTTGTCTCGTTGCTGATACACTTGTTACCTCGAGAGGAGCAGCTGGTAGCTTGGGTTCCAGCGCGATATGGAGTGGGACATATTGAATGTTCATCTCTTTTGGGTCAAATAATGTGGTGACTGGTGACTGAACAGCTTATCGTGGTTTGTAAAATCGGATTCCTGTTGATTTGGAATTTTCCACTTTCGTGATATCTCTTTTTCTGGACTTTATCAGCAGTTTCCAAGAAAAATCAGATAGCAAAGAATTGTTTTTTCCACGATGTCCGTGAAAAATCAGATGTGCAACTTTTTGAGTCCGTGAAAAAAAAAAATCCCTGCCAACGAACAACCGGGGTGCGTCGTCTGTCCGAAATTATTCCAAAGGTCGAAATCCCAAACAACCGCCTGGTTATGGTGCTAAAACCTTGTAAATAATGGGATAAACGGATCCCAACCTCAACTGCTGAGCCGGATTTTGTCTATCAACAGTATTCTTCCAAGGCCTGGGCTTGGCGAGTAGCATTTCTGTTAGCCTTGCCTTTGGGTGTGGCATCCATCCTTCTTCGAAGGCGGCGAAAATGCGGAACTTCCAACGTTTGCTGCAGCGGTTGGGCCTAGGGGAACGATTGGGAAAGAAAGTTATGGAATGTTGGATATACATGGATTATGTATTTTTGTATGCATGTAATAATATTTGATGATATATAATAAGATTGATGTGTCTTATACACATGGGGTAGTGACATAAATGCAACTTTATTTATCCCAAAACGGTCTCTGTAAGCAAAAAAGACCTTGGGACACGGGATTTCGCCAGACCCAGAAGGACACAATGAGTCACCAGATCTTAGGCAAAGCAGTGCGACGTTTGAGGATGAGCGGATGGGACATCTGAAAGTTGTAGTTTGAATCAGATTCTCTTTCCAACCATCAGTTTGAAAACCCCAACCATCCGCAATGATATGGAGGTTCCCAGTGGATAGACACACCCGACACCAGCCGGTCCCACCATGTTCGTTCCCACCTGTCAAAGCGTGAAGGTAAATCGGTGACTGCGATAATTGGGGATGTTTCAAAATTACCGGGGGCCCTGGTCGAAACTGATGATCCCTTAACATCACCTTTAAGATGGGCCATCCAATCTTTGGATACGTGGATACCTACCTCGGTTTTGACATGTTTTCACACGGTTCAAGTTCGGTACGAAATGACATGCATTGCATTCGTACTATGGACCAGATTCGATAATTATGGATGTTTGTTAGACATTGGGAGAGTTTCACCCCATAAATGGTTGAAAAGGTTGAAGGATTCGATAATTTATTGGAGTTTTCTAGTCACCATGCAACATCCACAGTCCTTCCTTTTCATCCAGGCATGTTCCGGAGACGGAGGCCTTTCGCAGGAGCAGATATTCGTTTTTTTCGACCTTTTTTTTCTACTAAAGACAAGCAGGGAAGCTGCTACAAATGATACAGTATATATATATATATATGTATATGTCATTTAGGTCGGTTCATTTTATAAAACATGTGCATACATGATTTAGGTAACTTCATTTTCTAAAAAAAAACATTTTCGAGTTCAACAAGATGATTTATACAAAAATCAACAAGATGGAAACCATTTGCCAACCCAAACAGCCACAGTTCATAGTATCTTTTTTTGCCATTCCAAAATAACCTAACATGTCAGGTTTCGTGGAATAGTGATGGGTTTTTCAATCGCCTTCTATCTCGAATGATGGAATCCGTGAAAACGTTCAGGCGTCAAACTTTCGTTGAAATTGGTTTCCGTCTGTTGTGGAATCACGCGAAGAAACGATATGAATCAGATTAGATTACAGACCAGGGGGAAATGCTACGATTCAAAGCAGGAAATCAACAACCCAAATGAAGGTGCACTGAAGCATCAAATGAGCTTTGGATATTTGTCGGTTTGGTGCTGAAATTCTTTAGTAGGAAACCACCTGAAGTTGAGTTTCAGGGGTCAGGAGAGACCGTTGGGCAGCGTGTTGGGGCCGCCATGTTTCAGGAAGTGCGAGATGGAGGTTGCAGCACCATCGCCCTCAGAAGAGGAAGGGAGTCCACTGTCGCCAGCCGAGCAGAAGTCCCGGGAGGCAGAAGTCAAATGCTGGATGTGAAGCAAGCTGTTTTGTAGATCGTGATACGGTTTCAAGTTTCAACGGTTTTCATAGAGGCTGTAAAGGTTGAGTTGAGGTGTCCATTTTCTATGAAATACTCATGGCATTCAGTTCTAGGAATTGCATCCTTTCAAATCCACCAATGGGTTGCAGGTAGAACTTCAGGAAGGCGGATCCAAAGGAAAGGAGCAAAGGTGACTCGTCGAGTTGGAAGTCGTTGGAAGTCGAGAAATTGTTAAGCTTGTCAGGGGCTATTGTAGGAGGTATCAGTGGAATTTTTGAGAGATGTAGAGCGTTAGCATGAGATTCAGTTGGATGATTTGCAGCAGCCTCCGGGGGTCAGCACTTTTTAGTACTTACTATAACACAGTTAAACTATTGCAAAAGCAAATCTGATTTGCAATATCCCAACCAAATTCCACAGGTTCTTACATCATCTCATGTGGTCACTGGGCGATTTACAGATGTTTGATCCCGGTTGAAGCACAGAGTTGTTGGAGGTCAGAGTGGATACGGCATTTGCATTTGCTGCTGCTGGTGGTCATGGTCCTATCAGCAGTACCTTGTCGGAGGGTTTTTTTCAGAGTAACCATGGCAATCCACCTAGGAAATCTGAAAATTCCTCCAGAATCCACCTTCCAAATCGATCAAGGATTCAAGGAAGGCTGACATGGAAACATCCATCAGTGGAAACACATCATGCCGAAGCCGCCAGTGTTCCTTTCCGGATTCCTGTTTTTCAAGCAGGTGAATAGTTGCAACTACTTGCCGATCTATCTGGTCAGTTGGTTGGAAGAGGCGAAAACTGCTATAGATGTTTCAGTACCTCTTGGGTTGGATGTGGATGTGGCAAGGATTGGCAAGGGGGATTAGATCTCTAGCAAATTCAACGGCTTTTCAGAAGTAGAATCGCTACCCCTGCCATTTTGAAAACGCAGACAAGCAGGCAGGATCGGGTGGAAATGTCAGTTTTTACGAAAGCTCCCGCACTTTTTATTTATCTAGCCAGCCATATCCCCGAGAGTACAAGTCCAGTTTTCCTATTGTTTCAACTTTGGCTGGTTATTTTCAATATCATATCTAACTGAATCTAGCCATGAAAGTCAAATCCAATGTCTTCGCTACATAGTTATTTCGGCCATGGATTTATCCTCACCACTCCCTCTGACTGTTGGCTTTTTCGACCATTGTGCATCCAATTTGATGAGGTAAACGGTAAATATAATATATGTAAATATGACACTCTGTGAATGTACTCGTATGTATTTATTTATAGTTTCAGCGTCTACATCAATGAGATTCATGTTTTCTTTTTTAACATAATGTCATGAATGTATGTCAATTGTGCCATTTTACCTCTCAAAAACCAAAAAATATCACCGAGATGCTCGGGGATCAACGGGTCAACGGTCAGGAAGCTGAGTTGAGCCCTTCCTTAGCTCTCAGCATTGCTGCATTGGCCAAGGCGCGGGGGAGAAAAAAATCCCCAAAGATTGGACACCGCCCTTTTTTTGGAGCAAGGCATATATATATATAGGGTCACACTCCCCCAAAGATTGACCTTTATTTGGTTTTATGTTTTTTCTATTGGTATTCACGTGGTTATGTATATAAATATTATATATATTATAGTTATATATAGTACCCTGCTGGAGCCAACAATATCACCTTTCTACAGGAACTTTTGAGTCGTTTTTGAGTTGATGATTTTTCGGCTTTCCCATGGTGGGATATGTGACTGTTCCCTGGAGGGTATGTATAACATATATACATTATATGCATAATGGCATGTTATTTTTTCTGTGGAAGGGACAAGTGACACTTGAGAAATGGATGTTCTCTGAAATGCACGACTTTGAATCAACAAGACTACTTAAGACATCTTAAGACTAGTAGAATAGTTGAACATTAAATCTACTATTAAAGCTAGTATACTCGCAGACTTTGAATCAGGGACGCTGGTAAAATCAAACGAACACTGACATCAACACATGGGTACCCTGAATTCAGGAAGCAACGACTAAGGGACTCAAACTTCTCAAGGGAGTCGACTGTGCTGAGATGATATATACTTTTGACATGCCCGGTCAAGAATACCCCATGGAACTCCTCCCATAATGTCCCATAGTAAATGAAAGAAATTGGAGTCGGTACCCACAGTAAAAGGCTGGATGCTCGCAATTACTGTCGTGCAATGTGCTTTGTGAAGTTGATAAATCACATCTCTGTCCTTGCAAGTTCATAATAACTTGACCCCCGAATCATCCTTTCTTTTTTCTACCAAGCTCAGATGAATTCGCAGAAGGGGGAATCTGTTTTTTTTTCAATTGTTCAAATCGGTGAAGCAATTGCGATTGATGTGTCCGGATTGATTTATTTACTGTATCATTAATCTTTATCAGGAATTCACTTGGATGAAAAAACATTCCAACATTCCAATCAAGTGACAAACAATCATGAAAGGAGACCACGGGGGAGTGTCCAAACCTCCATGGCTTTGGAGTTTCCCGGAATTTGAACAATTCGGATTGGACCCGGTCTCAAGCCCACCGTGGGGGACGTGGTGACTCAAGAATTTTGTCCTAGGGGTTTTGGGGAATGTCCCAATTAGGTAAACTGTTAACTTTATAGTTCAAAACAGACAAGACAACCTTTCCATTTTCATTTTCAAGAGCCCAAACAAACACCCTTTTGACACCTTTAATTCAATTGACTAATTCTTGAGACGCATACTCGTTTTTTTCTCCAAATGGGACGCCGCGTTTCTTTTGGGACATTCCTGTGATGACCGACATCTCCCGGGAAAAAACGGGGCAGGTGGTACAAATGCTCATGACCTTCCCGGTGTCCTTCGCGACGGATCGCTATGGTACAACCAAGGTGGCTTTTCTGGCTGCAAAGATAGGATCCTTCAGAATTTTGTAGGTGACCAGCCACCTTCACTGGATATATAGCTGATTCTTCAGTGTGAAACACTGAAACAGATCGATTTTTCATCATAGTTTCAAAACTTGAATTTCCATGGATTTTTTCAAGCTTGGATGCCATGAAGTTGTTGAAACATGCCATGATGAACTGGGGAGTTTCCAGGTGATGCTGCTGGGCGGTTGCGGTGTGGGCCTAGGGGCGGTGCCTCTTCTATGGTGTCTTTGGCATGAATGAAAGGGAAAGGTGTGATTTCACAGGTTCCTGGCATACAAATAGTGACTAGGTACTGACTAGTCACTAGTGTAGTTACTGTAGTTTCTATCTGATGTAGGTGAGCAATAAGATGTATGGATCAGGCTTTTTTTTTAAACTTATGACCCATCAGTCACAGAAAAAAAATCCATTTTAGTCAAGATTTATGGCACCTAACCCACCCTGTATATAACCTGTATATATACTGATGTGGACATGTCTTTAATTAGTTCCAGCCGGGTATACATGACAACCATGTATATCCCTCGGATCGTATTTGGCTCAAGTAAAACAGACACGGTCTTTCTTTTGAAACGCAAAACGTTGTTTGTGTTACTTTCATCCTTGACCCTTTACCATCAACATATACTTTGTGATCTTGTTGTTGTGTTTGGGTCCCCCTGTTTAATTNGGACATGTCTTTAATTAGTTCCAGCCGGGTATACATGACAACCATGTATATCCCTCGGACCGTAGCCATTTTGGCTCAAGTAAAACAGACACGGTCTTTCTTTTGAAACGCAAAACGTTGTTTGTGTTACTTTCATCCTTGACCCTTTACCATCAACATATACTTTGTGATCTTGTTGTTGTGTTTGGGTCCCCCTGTTTAATTATTTTAGATAGAAACTCTTGAATTCTTTACAAGGCAGATTATTCTATAGAAGAATAAGCATGCCATGTTACAGCCGGCGGGATTGGATCCCAGAAATTAAATAAAAACTCAGCTTTCAAATGTGACGTCGTGACCGATGGGGATATCCTCCAAAAAAAAGCTCCGATTTGAGAATTCCTCCCGGCAGCCTGGTAAAGTACCACCACTTTGGAAGGTACCATTTCTGTTTTTTTGGAACATACCCTCCCCGAAACTAACAGCGAGTTTTCCCCTGAAAATGAATGGTTGGTTCAGATGATCCTTTCCTTCTGGGTTTCACCCAACCTTTTCAGCTGAATTTGGCTGCTAGTTTCAGGGAAACTATTTCTTCAAATAGGGCTTTTGGTTGAGGTTAGTAAACATTCATCGCTTGGATGATGATGATGATGATGATGATGATGATAATGATGACAGTAAGATGGTGGATATCCTTTTCCTAGTAGGGGCCCTCCTGTGATACCAATTAACCTTTTGGTGTACGCAGCGAACCTGAGCGCAGGTTGGTGATGACAACCTCTGTGCAAAATTGGCCTGCCTTCCTTATGTTAGGGATTGTACTACCAGTGCCTGGGCTGAGTTCAAAAGCTTTGAAACATGGTTCACCTTTAAAGATGATGGATGTTTCAAGATATTCATAGGGAAAAGATTACCAGTCAGGTCAACTTGGCATCAGTATTTCTGCGATTTTCCTTGGTTTGAGCTTCATTTCAATCAAAAATTTGAAGATCTGAACTGTTGGTGTTTCCCTTCCTGTGATTCTACAATCTTCACGTCGCTCCGCGGCAGGGTCCGCCCGCACCAAGGTCACAAGCACAGGCAACGCACAGATACATAAGCACACGACGTTGTTGTTGTTGTTGTTGTTGTTGTTGTTGCTCCCGGGCAAATATTTTAGGCCAAAACCATCCAAAGCCTCTGTATTTACCATGTTTTTGCAGCATCAAGGACAAACTCGTCCAAAACACTGCTATTTACAGTGTTTTTGAGATTATGCGTAGAGAACATCCTTTTTTGCGAGCTTTTTCGACAAGGAACTTAGAATGTGCGACATTTTGAACCTCACTGTCACCGTGACTGCTGAAACGGATCCCTGAAGATTCCGATACCGATAAGTATCGGTATTTATGTTGCCAACATCCATAGCCACAACTGAGGTCTTGATCTCGATTTACTTAATCCCTTCCAATCTCTTCATGACCTGCGTCTTCCCGACGCCTTTGCGTGCACGTGGCTGTGGACTTTGATCCTTGGCGATAGAAGGGGGTGTTTTTTTCAAGATGGAAGTGGCCCCTTGGGGGACGGGGTATTCTACTAGTCTTTCGTATTTGAATCATTTTCAAAAGTTGCCCGTATACTGACAAAAATACTCTGCTTGGAATATGTTTAGTATCAGTGCTGAATTGAATATGTCAATCAGCTTGGTATTTGAATACCATCCCGCTCGTTTTTTTCCTGGTGAATGTCGGAATACCAAAATCGTTCAAAAAAAGTGACGTCGACATGATATTCCGAAAAAAATTGACCATCCAGGCTGCGATAGTGGCTACATATGTTATACAAGATGGCATCACATGACATCCATTTCGACCAAGCTCGCCATTTTCAAGGTTTAGGTCTTGCATCTGTGACGGGTGGCTTGACACCGATGATTGTTGCTAGGCAGTGGAGATGGTGATGTGGGTCAGTTGGTGGAAATTGGTTGAGGGATATCGGGGTAGGTGGGATGTTGTTGCTCCTGTTGTTGTTGTTGTTGATGATGATGATGATGACTGATAATGATTGATGGTTGATGATGTTTGATGATGATTGATGATGAATGGTGATGATTGATCATTGATGATTGATGACTGATGATGATTGATGGTTGATGGTTGATGATTGATGGTTGATGGTTGATGGTTGGTGGTTGATGGTTGATGGCTGAAAGTGATGATGATGATGATGATGATGATGATGATGATGATGATGGTGATGGTGATGATGGTGATGATGACCATGTGTTGATGATGATTGATGGTTATGTTTTGATGGTGTTATGATTTTGCAGTTTGCAAATTTGTTTGCAGACAACATCAGCCGGGCCACCTGATCACCGACCAAATCGGCAAAACTCAGGCTTCTCAACTGGCAGAGAAAGGAGAACTTTGGCCAGGCGATGGTTTCCCTACCAAGTGCGAAACTATTTGGAGCCCTATAGAATCCCCTCCAAAAAAAATGGCAAACTATAGATTGGCATCATAAGGAGTCTCCTTGTTTACTGTTTGCAGTTTACAGCCCAAGTTTTTTTGAAGGAACCTTAGCCCAATTTGTGGACCTTTCAAAAGTTGTGACAGGTGCCTTCATCTCTTTCTTAACGATTCCATCCTTAGCAGTGCTCTGTTGGAGTCGTCGAGCTAAAGTGACAGGCCAATTGGCTGTGTATCAACGGCCATGGCTTTTTTAGGATCAACTCTGTTGGTTTGACAGCTTAGCTTAACCCTGGGGTTGTTGTTGTTGTTGTTGTTGTTGTTGTTGTTGTTGTTGTTGTTGTTGTTGTTGTTGAAGTTGAATATGTTTTTTGATGAACAAAAGTCCAGTTACTAAGACAACATGGGTCAGTGAATAGGAAACCTTGATATGTTTAGATTTATGTAGATAGTATTAATATATTTATAGATCAATATTTGGTGTATGAATTTGCTATATATAGAAATTTTGTCCATGAACGGTACCAGTTTTTGATAGCTGCCTGTAGACTTTTTATAAGAAACTGTTTGTGGATAGTAGGAACAGTTTCACATGTACTTATCCGTGCTTACGTGGCTCAAGAAAAAGAGTTGTGCGTCTACTTGTATCTTGTCTGTTGTTGGTTGATTTACCTATCAAATAGGTTATCAGCCGTAAGCTCCTTTTGCAGTTGGCCCCACTTGGACGCGCTTCCCCAAGTGGCTTTAGGACCCGTTCTCTCGCGACAACGCCATGGCGAACCTAGGCCAAGATGCTGCAATCGTGCCGCTGCCAATTGTAATTAGTACACCTACTAATAGCCCAAGGTCCCGGAGTGGCCATTCATCGCATAA